>CM048047.1:23265000-23370000 GCA_026259375.1 Verasper variegatus
ACACACACACACACACACACACACACACACACACACACACACGCTGCTGCTGCTGCTCAGCTGAAACATGGAGATCATTTGTGTCTGTTTGTGTAGATAAATACAGAAAGAACAAATAACCCACCTGCAGAAAGATCCATAAATATATCAAGTGAAAGTGGGAATACAAATATCAAAAATAATTCCCAGCTACCGATCCTCCTACAATATTCTGTGCACACTAACCTGATGCATTATAATATAATATATAATATCATTTTATCATCTCAAATGTTCTTGCAATGCTTTCTTGGTTTTACTTTTGTCTACGTTCATTTTCAGAGCTATTTTATTTTTATTCTGGTTGTAAAATATAAACCTTATGTAGCCATCTTTCCTTTTTGCTAAAACTAAACAAATGAACATGTCAGCCGGAGCGTAGCTTGGATCGTTGGTGGATATGAAGGCTTGGCTGTGAAACGACAATAATTATCGTAATATAGTTTCCACTGAAACACTACTCAAAGCCTGTGTGTGTGATCATGGTGTTTATTTAATATTAGTTACTTGTTTTTATCTGCTTTCTGTTTTATACCACAACCTTAAATAAGGAGCAAAAATCAGTCTAATCTTCAAACTTTAAAAGAAATATCATCGGGGTTTCTATCGATATTGACTCGTATGAACATGTTTATCTTATTTAAAGCCCTATAGAGGAAATAAAGTTGGTTTCTAGCTCAGAAGATGAAACTGTTTCCTGTAAAATAATGTTTTATTCATTCATTTCTTCATAGTTCTTCTTGCTCTTGTGTTTTAAACCTGTAACACTAAGCAGGTGGAAGGATGCTGGTTGTCATCAGATGAGGAAAGTGAGGGATCGTGTTCTCGTATCTTATTTCTCTGATGTGTCAGATCCATTATCTCCTCTTCCTCCTGCAGCCCAGTGTGTCGATCACATCCTGCTTTACAAATATAATGCAAATACTCCACCGGGCCTGAGTCTATCTGTGGTGACAGAGAGAAAAGAAACGTCTCCATTAGCTGAACATGATGTCAGTTGTCTCTTTGTGTTACAAAGTCAGTGTGAATATCATTGAGTTCAGTCAAATTAAACTGATGTTGCTCTCTGACACCGTCCTTAACATCTCAGACGGCCATATTGAGCGGCAGGTGGCGAGACAGCAAGGGGCGATGGGCGTCTGACCGACGCTGGGATGTTTGTAACGTGTGCCGTGATGCAAACCGTTTGGTGAGTGCTCCAAAGCCTCCTGCAGCTCCCGGCCGGGATCAGGGTTCACCCAGTGATGTCAGTTAGAATAGAACAGGCTCTGCTCAGTGAGCTCCGCAGACGCTGAGGGAAGGAAGTAAAATACAAAGGTTGAGTTGAAAATGTCCGTTGTTGTTTAGGGAAAGAGCTGGTGAGGGATCAGCTTTATTAAAATCTGAATAAAGGCATTAACGTTTATATCTGTAGCAGTGAGCAAAGAAAAACCTTTAATTGATTCTGCTTGTTTCTACCTGTTGGTTTAATTTAAGCACATTTCTGCTTCAGACTAAACCTGAATTGCTCCTGCAGATAGGGGGCAGGAGAGAGACGCATTCAGTGAGGTGTGTAGAGAGCATGTTCAGTTCTGGTTCATGGTCCATTTAGGATTTAAATTAATTTAAAGGTCATTGATCAGGAAATAAATGTTTGCTGATGGTCCTCACCAGAGAAGGAAAACAGGCCTGTGTGTGTTTGCTGACATTTACAGACTCACTCACTCTGACTCGAGGGTAATCTGTGAATCGGGTTTTGTGCAAAGGCAGATTCTGTGAGTTCTCCTGTGCCAGCGTGCAGGACGGGCTAAACATACATTGATTCTAGATCTTCACGGTTGGTGTTCGGTTGTTTATACTTTGGTGTAGACAACAAGTATCTGGGCCAAGACGCCATCTTCTGTTCTCCGTACACAGTTTTCAGTCCAACTAGTTTCTTTTATCACACAAATTGAATGTTTCTCCACAAAAACATAAACAGTGATTCTTTCTGTAGGTGTTTTAGGTCCAGAAGACATTTGAACTAATCTCCATTGACAGGTGTCTGAATACAGATAAGTTAATTCAGTGTATTAAGCACTGACACTGTTTTTTAGTGTAAAGTTATTGTAGTTGGGTTAGTTTTGATGTATTATGTGATTTTATTATGTAATGTTGTGACGAGTTTTGCACTTAATGGTATTTGTATGTGCAATTAAACAACTTCCAATTTGCCTGAGCAAGAACCGTTGTTTTGTGCTTTCTGGCCCCGTTCAGACACCAGTAAGCATTGATTTGGCAGCAGAACTACCTGAAAATTACATTCACTGCGTGAAATTTGACATAAGAATAAGAGCACATTTGTGGAAGCTGCTGAAACATGATGCTGAAAATAGATCTGTGTTAAGTGTGAGATGAAGTCAGAGGGAACCAGTGAGGAGGTGTGTATCACAGCACAGAGAGAGCAGAGTCTCTATCGCCTCATCTTGCATGTTGATCAGCATCTGCCAACGTCTTTCTTTCTTTTTTTTTGTTGTTTTTCTGTCCATCCATCTGCTTCCCTCCTTTTCTTTTCTTTTCCTTCAGTTGGTCTGCTCCTCCACCATCTGCCCTCTCGCTGTAACCAGAGCTCGTCCACGCTCATCAGATCTGTTCTCCTCTGCCACCTGCTCGCACCTCCAGTCAAACACAGCTCACCATCTTTATAGCTTTATTGGTCCTCGGGCGCATCAAATGTTTCATGTCCGGTCAAACAGTGAGTTGATTTAGATTCTCTAGTGTGGACAATCTTCACGGCTTTATCTAAATGATCCTGCTGAGGTAAACTCCCCCCGTCTGGGACTCCAGGCTGTTTAAAACAAACACCAAGACTCACATCATATCAGCAGTATACAAGTGACCCCTGGTGACCCCAAATCAATTTATTAACATTAGCTCAGAGATTTTAAGTATATAAAACAGTATAACATTAAATTAATACTTTTAGAATCACTTAAATGATTTAATCTCTCTGTAAAGTTTGACACCAGCAGCTCCGGGTGGCAGTGAGAGTCACAGTTTAAACGGCGTCTCCTTAGACCTGTCGAGGGGATCAGCTGTTGTTGGTGCGTCTGGTTTTCTCTGTGCAGTTATTTAGGTGCAGCCTGTTCACACGGCGACACCAGGAACTCTCACGGTGTAAAGACACGGTGTGGGACCTGCACGCCGCTACACATGCATTCTGTGTGCGTGTTAGCAGTGCAGAGTACAGCTTGTTCTTTCAGCTGTTGCATGAAAGTGAAGTGACTGATGGTTGAGTCAGTGTGTGGGGGGGGGGGGGGGGTACAGCAGCACGAGCTGTCAATCATGGCACTTTGAACCAGAGCCAGACTGATTTAGTCAGATAGAGGTTTTCACAGTATTGGCATTTGTTTACAGAGAGGATTGATTTTAAAGACTAAAGGATTTGTCCTTCAGATACGGTTTGTTACGTCTTCTTTTAAAGCCTCTTCAGTACGTGAAGATGTTCTGGTTCTGATACCGGCCTCAGAACTGCTTCTGATGCTGCAGAAAAAGCTGGGTTTGGCCGTTTGGTAACATTTTAAGCTGGAAAGTCCCACAAGTAAAACAGCAACGTGTGCCTTATGCAAGACTTCTTGCAAGTTTTGAGAGGCGGCACCAGTTCATATTAGTCTTTGTAAATGCACTGGTATCAGATCGGTACTCGGCCGGTGCACAAAGTTCAGGTATTGTAATCACTTTGGGGAAGAGACAGATGTATGTGGAACATCTCTGTAAGTAAGAGTGGTGTGTAAAAGAGAGTCACTGATATAGTTTCATGTTTTAGAGGTTTAGTGATTTCCTGAAACATCTGGACGCTGTCGTTTCTCAGAAAACTGTTTTCAGCTGTGGATTCATTCTCATTTGTTGCTCATGTGCATGTTTGTGGCGACAGGATGTTGCACGAGGGGTTGACTCAGAGTAAACTACAGTTGTTTGTGAAAGAACGAGTGACACACGTGTGATGATGTGGCCCAGGCATACCGTGTTTGTGTGTGTGTGTGTGTGTGTCATTGATCCTGGAGGTTGGCTGTGCAGTGTCTCTTCCTGGTGGTGCCTGGCTGTAGAGATGCTGATGCTGCTGCAGTGTGTGTTTGTGTGTGTGCGTGCTTGTGAGTGTGTGTGGGTCCAGGCTCCACCCCCTTCTGGCTCTGATCAGATGAGGAGGAGGAGGGATGGAAGAAGTGAAGGAGGGGACGAAGAGAAGGGAGGAGGAGGTGGTCCAGGAAGCGAGGGAGCTTGTAGGAAGTGGAGATGGAGGAGGGAGTGGTTTGGCAGGACGGGATGGGAGTTTGTGTGTGTGTGTGTGTGTGTGTGTGTGTGTGTGTGTGTGTGTGTGTGAGAGAGTGTGTGTGTGTGTGTGTGTGAGAGAGAGAGTGTGATCGACCAGTGGTCACAGACGGGGAGGGGGGAGGGAGTCCAGAGAGGCTGTAGGGGAGGAAGAGTGAGAGCGAGTGGGAAACCTGACTGTTTGCTCTGTGGACTGACTGACTGGTTGATTGACAGGAGGCACGATGGCAGGTAGGCGAGACGAGCTCCACCTGCATCATCACCTCACTGCACCATGAATATTTCAGCAGGCGTTTTACTGCCCTGCACCGACCTCCCATCGTCCAGCTCTCTCTCTCACACACACACACACACACACACACACACACACACACACACACACAGCCCAACCCCCCCTCATGTTTCATCACCCATATCTCAATGGCCGTCTCCCCTCCATCCCTCCTTGGCTTCTTCCTCCTCTCATCCATTCGCATCTTTTCTCCACCAACCTCCTCTCTGTCATTTAGGAGCCATGTCTGTCTCGTGTGAACTGGTGTTAAAGTAACACTTAAAGTGTGAGTGTGCGCATGTCTATCTATAGTTATGAGGGACAATTTTGGTTCAATACATCAATGTGAGGACATTTTGGTTGGTCCTCAGAATTTCAAAGGCCTGTTTGAGGGTTAGAATTAGGTTTAGGTGTTTAGTTGTTAAGGTTCGGGTAAGAGACAAGGGACTGCATTATGTCAACGAGTGTCCTCACAACTATCGCGAGACGTGTGTGTGTGTGTGTGTGTGTGTGTGTGTGTGTGTGTGTGTGTGTGTGTGTGTGTAATTCAAGGGCAAATTGAAGAAGAGCCTGGCAGTGTTGTTAAACAGGTGTCCTGACAGTAGAGGAGACGAAGGTGAACCCTCCATCGTTGTTCTCTCCTCTTCTCTCATCATGTATCCTCCTCCTCTCCTGCTCTTTCTTTTCCTTGTTATCACACAACACAAACTAAACATGAACAGAAACGAGGTTTTACCAAATGTCCACAGCTGCAGTTAGTTTTAATGCAATTGTTGCTGCAAACCATTTTCCCTACAGCGACAAATAAGTGATTTCTCAGATATATATATTTTATTATTATAATGTTCAGGTCTGTGTGAGTTTTAACAGACTGCAGACAAATTTCCCCTCAGGGAGAAAACAAGTTTCAAACCGACTGTTCCTGAAATCAGCTTCTCAGCGTCTCTTCACCTTCATGACCACATGACCAGAGCAGGTGGATGTGGATTTCAGTTCAAGTTACACACACTCATAGAAGTCAGTTCCCTAAATGTGCCTGATTCATTTCATCCAAGATCTCTGAATTATTCTTTTGGGAAAATGTTGAAAAACATAAAATCCCTCAATGTTAAAGAGGATCTTCAAAATGTATTGATTTCTTTAACTTCATCTTTCCACCACGTTTCATCACAGCCTCTTGCTCACGGACCTGGGTGTAAACACGATTTTCGGTTTAGGTGATGAATTAACACTTAAACGTGCACGTTACATGAGCTCCCAGATGCTAAAGTCCATCAAGTCAACATCCCAGAGTTGGATGTTGGTGAAATCCCTGCTGACGTGCATGTGAACTTCAAGTCAAAGCTCAGTGCAGCTTAGACGGATGTGAATGAATCCAGTCTAGACAGTGATTTAGGTCACAGCGGGAACTTAACTCTGTACGGCGCCTCCTTCAGGACAAACCTCATCTTTAGATAGAACGATAGATAGATAGATAGATAGATGACATATGTCGATGACGGCGCCATCATCTGAATCTGCTAGTTCTATATGTTGCTATACCGCTGAGCTCGTGTGCGCCCTCTAGAGGCGTCCTCCACTAACACGTGTAGTTCATAGTAAAGTACGTGAACGATTACATTCACGTTAAAGAGCGAGTTCATCTCAGGCCTGAACTTTCTCTTCCGTGTATCTTTCATTGTGTCGCTGCCTCCTCCTCGTTCGCTTCAGTTCAGTGAATTTAATGGTTAAAGTGGTTTAAAAACAGGATTATTATAGTGGTCAGTTTATAATTAATCATCTTCTCTCTCTCTCTCTCTCTCCCTCTCTCTCTCTCTCCCTCTCTCTCTCTCTCTCTCTCTCTCTCTCTCTCCCCCTCTCTCTCTCTCTCTCCCTCCCTCTCTCTCTCTCTCTCTCTCTCTCTCTCTCTCTCTCTCTCTCTCTCCCTCCCTCTCTCTCTCTCTCTCTCTCTCTCTCTCTCTCTCTCTCTCTCAGGATGGTAAGAAGAGATTTTCTATCTCATCCATAGAAATAATACTTTGTTTGAAATTAGCGTTCAATTATTAATTGACTTTGTCTTGAGTTTTAATTTTTTTAAATGGGCCATTGATTGTGAAACATCATTTAAACATTAATGAAGATGAATGAAAACTTTTACAAGATGGCAGCTGTTTAAAAAAAGAAAGCTGAACCTCCTTAACAGCTGTTATGGAAACTCTGTTATACAAAAGCATGACGATATGAATTATTAATATATGTAAGATAATATATGTATTAGATTTTTCTTCTTAGTCGATCAGAGCCACATATTTGATAGTGGACATGAACATTTTTTGGGGTATTTAGTTATTCCAGCAGAAAGTTAAAGCCATTAAAGTTTGTTATTAAAGAAGAAGGAAATAAAAAAGCTATAGACACTTGATGTTTATCAGTAATTTACAACTTTACGCCGCAGGTGCTGACATGCAAACGTCTCCTCTGTATGTAAATCTGCAGCTTGATTTCCCTGCGGCTCCTTCCTGCCTCATTTGACTGATGTGATACAGTAACAGTAACTCCTGTGCTGAAGTGATGCATGCTGGGAGCGGCCGTGTGACCTGCAACGTCCCCATTGGAAGAGTCAGGATCTTTTACTGCAGGTTTAATGCTCATATTTGACTCTGCTGCGGCTCACAGCTCTGGATAGTGAACGTATGACAACTGGGATGTTTGCATTGAAATAACAGGAAGGAAGTTATTGGAGTTATTGGCATTTGCTTTGTATTTAAATATTTGAAAGTTGTACGAAAACATTTTGATTCCTCACGACGAGGACGTGGTTGTTGCAGAGTTTTATAATCGAGAGCTTCACATGAGATGTTCTGACCAAATTAGTTTTGGGCTTACTCAGGTTGTAATCTGTTAACCTGAGCCTCGGGCTGATAATCCGCTGTGGGCACTTTGCCTCATATAATCTGGCCTCCGTCCAGTGACGTCATCAGGATGGGATGGTGGACGATTAGGCTGGAGGAGGTTCAAGAGGAACACAGGCAGAGGAAGCGGGGGGGGGGGGGGAGTTGGGATCAGCAGAAGCAATAAAATTCTGGAAATAAATAATTTCTTTATTATATAAATAAATGTATAACTTTATAAGACAATGATTTACGTTGGATTCTGTTTATTTCACCTGTCGCAGGTTAAACCAGGTTTCGGGCGATGATTCCTTATTAAATCGTAAACGTGACCCAGAAATTCATTTGAGAAATAAAAGCGAATATGAAGCACATGAGATCATGGACTGTAAATCAAGATGGACGACGTGACGGCTCTGCACAAGTGAAGCCAAAGCATCATGATCGCCACCTTGCTCCAAACAAACACACAACCTGCTGTCTGGTGCTTTTCTTTCTCTTTCTCTCGGAGTCTGAATTATTAAAACCAGAGAAGGATCTTGTTCACCCAAAGAAACTCAAAACCATCGGTGGACCAAGCAGCAGCAGATTATTCTTCACACTTAAAGCTGCTCTTTGTGTTTACGTCCAAATATCCAGCCACTCAGCAGCAGCAGCCTCGTGATCTCTGCATCTCAGTAAAATCTGTTAAATATTGTGGATTGAAATTTGAAGTATTACTTTTCCCATAATAAACAGATTTTGCTCTCTTTCAAACTAAGAGCTTTAATACTCTGTTAAATTAAATGTCAAACTGTGACCCTCTCTGCCCCCCCGTCCAGATGACACTGTGTCGGCCAGCAGCAACATGGACGTGGAGGACCGGGTGTCCCACCTGGAGCAGAGGCTGCAGCTGCAGGAGGATGAGATCCAGCTGCTGAAAGCCGCTCTGGCCGACGCCCTGCGCCGACTGGGCCACTGCGAGGAGCAGAGCCTGGGGAAGCATCCAGGGGGCGGCCATGCTGCCGGGAGGAGACCTCTGGCCACCGCAGCTTCAGCACCGCCCACCAAGGGTAAGTACCATAACTTTATTTAAATATAAATGGTGGTGCACTGATTCTATACATGTTTAATACTTCAAAGAGTACTTTGAAGTATTAAACATGTATAGTGTCTGCTGTCTGGAATAGCAGACAACATCATTGACGGATGGTTGACAGACTGTATCGCCACCTACTGGCCAGGCATGCTTGTTTGAGGTCGTGTGGACGGAGGGAACGTGTCCGCAGGAGACGAGGCCTGAATCACTGTCAAACCCAATTAAATGGATTTTTAAACAACACGAGCACAAAGGTCTGATCAGTTGTTGCATGAATTGTGTGTGAACTAGTTTATTCTTCTCCTAATGATGATGTTTCTGTTAATTTCAGTGCGTCAGCTGCTGCAGGCTCTTCCCTCCCGACCTCTAAGTAACGGCTACACTCAACAGAAACGCCTCCTGTCCTCCCCGTCTTCTCCCAAGAAAGAAGTGCTGCAGTCCATTAAGAGGTGAGAAGAGGACACTCGTACAAATGTGTGTACGATGCGACGTCTGGTGTGAGGCCTAAAAAACAACAGTAAAAACAAACCTGCTGCTGTTCTTGTTTGCACCAGAGCCTGAAAACAAATAGTCAGATAAGATCTTTTCACAGTCAAATCATATGGAAACTTTTATTTTACAGAACAAACAATGTAGAAAAGAAGTTCTATATACTTGTTTTTTTCTTTTTATCTACAGTTATTTATGTTTATTGTTAAACTATTAAATATTAAGGATTTGATAACGACATTGATGCATTTTAACAAATATATATAAATATATATATATAAGCTGATATATTATTATCTGAAATTATTTGCATCAACCCCGGTCGGGTTTGATTTGTTTAAACTTTGTTCCTTTATCTCATTATAGGAAGAGTATGTCCACAGAGCGCCTCACCCTGGTGAGGAGGGAGATGGGGGCGGAGAGTCGGAGTCGAACCACCTCCTCCAGCAGCTCCTCCGGTGGCAAAAGGTAACGACTCTCTCCGGCTGGATTTTGAGGAAATGAGTTGTTATTCTTTATAAAACGTAACCTCCTCTGTGCAGGTAGAAAAACTGCCTCCAGTGTTTCCATGAACATTGTCTCTAACAATTGATCCGGATGATGTCACATGAATTTATAAAATGTTCTGCTTGATTGAAGACGTTTGTTTGGAGCTTGAGTAACCAAAGAGTTAGGATCCTAAATGTTTAATATTTACAGTATACGATCACATTTGTTCAGTCACAGCACTCAACACAGCTGTGATAGGTGCAGCCTGCCTCCTTCTAAATGCGTTCCTCTGGGATACGCTCCAGCTGCTGCAGACAATAGAAAGACTTTACTGAAGAATTAGAAAAGTTACTGAGGTCAAAGTGGAGTTTATCACTGAACCTCTGTGCATGTGATGATGTGCAGTGGGACCTGACCTCTGCAGAGACATGAGCTGCTCATTCAGACGTCTAGTTTCAAATGGAACCTTCTCATAATGTGGAGATACTTCATTTTTCATCTTTAAGGCTTTGGAGCTGCAGCTTGTTGTTGCTCAAATGAACGTTTACATTTTGAAAGTGAGGCAGGAGACATTTTCCTATCGAGTCAGATTCTGTCCTTTTTAGTGTCATTAGTAGAGCCGGACTATTTTTGGAGGCCGATCCCAACATTAAGGAAATCTACTACCAGTATATATTATAAGTCATAATCTGTATCTGACTATAATGATGATGTTTCAGTTTCCAGTGTGAGATCTGATGATGATGATGGTGGGTCCGAGTTTCTTCAACCTTAAAGCTGCTCTCGTGATGTTTGAGAGGTTTGAATTATTCAGACTGTGAGAGGAGAGAGAGAAGCACATCTTCGTCTTCGTCATCGTCAGTTTAAATGTGTCTCGTCATCATAGCTGTTCCTCAGTCAGCTCTTCCTGTCGACCTGCAGTAACTCAGGTGTCACCATGAATTTGTTTAACAGGCCGTGAGTCTGATGGACAGTGAAGTTCCCACGGGTCACAGAGACGAGTGAACACAACACGAAGGTCATCAGTAAACAAACTTTACTTTCCTCTACTCTCCTCTCATTTATCCTTTTCCATTTCCTTTCCTTTTTATCTCCTCTCTTCTACTTTCCTTTCCTATCTAATCCTTTCCTATCTTTCTTTTCCAATAATTTCCTTTCTTTCTTTTCATCTCCTCTGTCCTCCCCTATCTCCTCTATCTCCCCTCTCCTCTCACCTCTATTTCCTCTCTCTCTCTTCTCTTTCCTCTTTCATCTCTCTCTCCTCTCCTCTCTCTCTCTCTCTCTCTCTCTCTCTCTCTTCTCTTTCCTCTCTCTCCACCCCTCCTCTCCCCCCCTCCCCCTCTCTCCTCTGCTGATGGATCACATTTCATGCAGCTCTCTGTAAAACGAGGGAGGGCTGTGGTTCCCATGCATGAGGGGGCGGGTCAGCACAGTCAGGAAGTGGGCTGTGATTGGCTGAGGGGGCCCTCGGGCCGAGCTAAAAGTTTGCAGAGAGAAGGAGGAAGTTGTTTTGTGGCTGTGACTGTTGAACGGGACAGGAACTGCTCAGACTGCTCTCTGCTGTCGACTCTAACGGAAAACTCGCCGACATGAAGAGGTCCTCCAGGTAAACGGCTCGTTTACAATAGATAATCAATGATTGACAGAGAGACTGGGAGCACAGATGGTTTATGGGTAAAGGTTTTTTTGTTTTTTTTTTACAGGAGAAGCTCTTGATGATTCATTGCTAAACCATGAAGTAAATGTTGAGTAACTTTAGTTTTATTCAAAATGCATAAGGCAAATTCAGAAAAAGCTTTCATGTTTCTGCAGCTGCAGTTGTTTTTAGTTCTTTTCAGTACAAACACAGGCAGCGGCTGTTGTGTGGCTTCACAACCACACACTCTGTTGTCAAGCAAGCAGTTTGATGCAGAGGGTTCTTCCCTCTGTGTGTGGGTGTGTGTGTGGAGGGTGGGGGGGGGGGGGGGGGTGTGTGGAGAGAACATGAAACCAGTAGAAAGTAGAAACATTTGTGTTGATGCAACACGGATCAAATTACAAGAGGAAGGTTGGACAGAAATGCACAAAATACAAATTATATCATTTGTGTTTGTAAAAAAAATTCAATCTGTCTTTAATGAAAACGAGATGTGTTGTGGACGAGAGGTTTGTCGTCACACGTGTTTTAGGTTTTATTTGCCTGTTTACGTGTCGTCAGTGGCTCCTTTTGTTTCTCTAATGTTCGTTGGAACGAATGAAACTCGTCACATTCCTGCTCAGTTATGAAACACGTAGATGTGAATGTGAAGCGACAGGAACCAGTCACACTGTGCTCAGCTGCTCTGAACTGAATATTGCACACTTCAAACACTGCAGATGCATATTTTTATCAGGAAGAATTTCCATTGTGGTTCTAATCAACTCATTAATTTCTTGAGCGTGCAGGACAGCTTTTATCTGAGTGTCCAACACAAAATGCTGCAGAGACAGTTTCTTTATGGACACGTGGACGAGCAGCGTCACGACCACAGACAGACGGGACTGATGGTACGAAAACCAATTCTGCTCAGCGTGCAGAAACACTGACAACATCGATCGCGGCTCCTGCTTAACATGGAGCAGATATATCGACCAGGTCTCTGACTGCAGACGCATGTTGCACCACAAACACCAGGTCTTGCTGCAATGAACCAAATTGACTGCTTCTTATATTAATTCAAGTTTAACGAAATATCTTTAAAATCAAAGGTAATGACTGTAACAGGTGTGAATTTATGCAAAATACAAGGAAGAGGGAACTGATTTTTATCTCTTGTCTCTGTTTGGGACAGAACCACAAATAAAGCTCATCCATATTCTAAAATTTAAATATTTAATCAAACCTTTATGTCCGACTGAAAACATGCAAATTCTGAGTGAGGAAACTATAAAATAATCTGCATCATGTTTGAAACATCGTTTCCTCTTTCACTTCCTCTCTTGAATATACTGCATTGTCTGTTAGTGTCGGATAAGTCTGGTGTCATATTCACCACGGAGCTGATCCGACGTGTGTCTGAGTCCATTAACAGAACCACCGCAGTACTTCAGTCATAATGGAGCCGGATCGCTCCGCTGTTCCCACCACTCACACGGTTCAGGGGGTTAAGGTCCACCACTCAGACCACAGCATCCATCTCGTCTGCGCCTGCATCACTGTGGTCTCTGCATGAAGCACTTTGCTGAGACCAATCCTCATCCTATCAATCATTTAAGACGAATTCAGTCATGCGTCCAATTTGATTTTTGGACAAATCCGAAGCCTCAGGAAATATCGTCATGGTTGTAAATATTTAACGTAGTTCTAAACACTGCAAAGCAACATTTAAAACATGCTCTGTCAACAAAAGGCACTGAATTCATGTTTGAACAAGGACAACACATGTAAACGATACAGTGTCTGTTCTTAAGCTTTGTTTGGAATGTGGTGACTCTGGTTCTCAAGATATTTGAGCCACAGACAGTTATTCCTTATTATTAGATTAGGTTACTACACAGATGATGAACAAGCTAAACCACAAGATCATACTAAGGCTTCATGCTTAGTGACATTTGAATCCTTGAATCTTTATGCCGGCGCAGTGACGGTTGAAACTTTGTGGAAAAAGGCTTGAAACCAGTTGTGATCTGTATCTGCAGACTTATCTCTACTGAAACACATTCAGTATCGTACGTGTTCATTTGCAAAGAAAGCAGGTTATTGAGATCCAATCACATGTGGTTACAGGAAGTGTTTTAATACCAGAGGTGAGCACTTGTGATGGGATCTCTCAGAACAGGCTCTCTGTGCCCATTAGTGCAGCTCAAGGTAGTTTGACATTCAAGCCAAATGCAACAAAGCTCCTCACAAAGTATCCCGACGTTTACGAAACTCTCCCATGATGCAGCATTTCTCAGAGGAAGCCTGACTCCTCGTCATCATCAGTTCTCTGTGTTTCCAGGGAGCAGGCAGGTCAGCGCTCCTTGTTCATGAGTGGTCTGTGTGTTGTGCATTCCCTCTCCCTGGAAACCTGGTGACACGGGCTGCAGCCACATGGGCTCTGCCCGTTACCCAGCATGCCCCTGCACTAATTACAGGCTCTGGATCAATCTCCCCGTCCTCTCATTGGCTAGAACCAGGCCATGCCTCAGCTTACTGGCAGACCAGACACACACACACACACACACACACACACACAGAGAGACAAACAGGCCTTTATGTGGTTACTTCACAGAGCTGCTCGCCTCCAGCTGACCAGAGACACAGCAGCCGCGCCTCAGATCAGTCGACTGTTTTCTTTATCTTTTCATCTTTTCTCAGAGGCTTCACAGAATTTGGGAAGAGACAAAAGTATGATGGGCTTTTTAAGATAGATTTGTTTTGTTCCCTCCTCTCGTTGATCTGTAGAAAACGAACTGTGGCTTCATGAGAACGAGTGAAAACCTGATGTGACTTGTTCAGTGAGACACTGAGAAGTAACTCCCTGTTAAACAAATGTCAGGTTGTGTAGACACACACTGCTCATCCTGGTTCTTAGACTTCAGATTATACTCAGACACCTGTAATAAGTGTTGGAACTTTCAGCTGTGAATACAGATGGACGACGCGTCTCCACTTCCTCCCAAAAATGATATCATGTCTGATACGGGCGCTGTCATTTAGCGTCTTTGGTCAACACTTGAATATCAGTGTGATAAGAACTTCCTAAAATGACCGAAACCATCTTTTAGAAAAATGTATTCTATGTGTCCACAGCAGGATTAGTCTATAAACTTTACACAAGTGAACTGAAGTTCTTCACCTGTCTGTTATTTCCCCTCCCTACAGTTTGGTGATGTTGTTCTGACGGTAGAGAAGCAGCCACGGTCCAGACACTGATATATTCTATATTATTACTCAGGAGGTTTTCACCCGTCTGTTGGCTTGATGAGGAGTTTATTCAGTTTTCTCTGTTTACTCTCCTGTTGCCGAGCAGGAAGAGACGCTCCCGCCGCTTATCAAGCCTTACCTTTTACTGCTGTTGCCATGGTGATTTCCACCTGTCAGCCGATGGCAGCGCTGCCAGCATCCTGTTAATCTGGTTGGCTGATGGCCTCCTGGCAGGTTAGGGTGGGCTGGACCGGGTGATTGACAGACAGCTGATTCAGGAACAGCTGCGGCTGTAAAGTGATGAGGCAGCGACGGGTTCTGACTGACGGGTCTGATGATTGTCGGGTTGTTTTTTCATAAACGTCCATCCTCCTCCTCCTCCTCCTCCTCCTCTTCCTCTCGTGTCACATTGTCTGAGCTGCACATTCACTGTCACAGGACGTCTCTGCTCGCTTGTTTGATCAACTTCTGTCCTCGGCCACATTAAAGACGTCTTTATTCAGGAGAGAGAAGCTGATCTCAGAATTTAGCTCAGGGCTGCTGCAGCTACTTCAGACTGACACACCCGTTTTCCCACAGTCTGTTCATTGTGCATGTTGCCTCGGCGCCTTCAGGCCTTTTTAAAAATGTGTCTCTTAAAATAAAGTGATTCATTTTAGGGGGGTGAAGTTTCTCTTCGTCTTTTTTTTGTTTACTCACTTTCGCTCAACAGTCTCGACCGAACTATTTCAACTCTTTTTCTGTCTTTTCCTCTTTTCTCCGAGCTGGAGCTCGTCCCGTCGGGATTTTAAATCTGGGCTGGAATGGTGTCGTGCTGCTTTAACACCAAACGTCTCTTTACATGTGACACATACAGAGGAGTCTGTCCAGTCTTGATTAAAAAAACTGTGTGAGGTTACTTTTCTTTCCTCTGAGTCACTTCTCAACGTCTGGAAAGAAACGCCTCTGGATGATTTCTCAGCTACAGGTCTGCGTCCAGATCTGCTCCTAATATTACATTGAAGTTTATCTGCAGATTATTAACTTTCCAAGTTGATCAGCAACTTTCAAGGTCGACAAAAAACACATTTGCCAACAAGACTCTGCAAATAACAGGCAATCTAATGCTGCTATTGGTGATTTCTCATGATATGATGTCATATGATCAGTGACATCATGAAAAAGTCCAAAAATTATGTCATGCATAGTTCAAAAATGCATCCGATAGAACGACAGATGATCTAAAGCTGAGATAACATGGACGTCTTACTGCAAAGGCTTTATTTCAGTATGAAAATATTAAAAGTTAACATTGTTTATGTGCAAACGTCTTCTAATTGTTGTTCCCGTCCCTGGATGAAATAATTTTCACAGCGGTTAAAGATGTGAACAGTTTTTCTTCCTGTTCTCTATCTTCTCTACCTGAACATTTCAGTTACTGTGAAACCGAGCGAGGACGATTCCAGCTCGAAGAAGAAAGAATGAATAATTCACGATCTTATAGGAAGGTGCCTCAGGAGCTTTAATAGACACTGTTATGTTCTGTGTGTAGTGATGATGACGATGATATTGACCGAGCTGAGCTGCAGATCAAACTTCACTGGAGACGTTGCATTCATTTCTCCTTCTTCTTCTTTTTCAGCAAATCTAAAGAATGCACCTTGAATGCAGGTGAGAAGCTGAAGCTTTATGTCCGTGTGTGAAAGTCTCCGTGTGTCTGATTTAATTAGAGATTCAATTAGATTTAATTAGCTTTTAAGAAGAAGACGACGATGTGTGACAGTTAATTACACTGAAGGACGTTCTCTGAAAGGATTTTTATTTCTGTGATGTCGAGCCATTAATTCTTGTTAGAAACATCAAACCTCCTGTAGAAGTTGTCCCTGGAAATCTGTCTTTAAGAGAAGAAGTGACTTCTGAAGCGTCTTATTATAACACCAGCAGTTACCAGTGGAAAGACGGAGGAATTGATTAAAGGTTCATGAAGAATTGGATTTGCTGACTCGTGTTCGATTCATTACAGCTAACAGGGGTTTTAACTAATGAATAAACTGTAGGTTTCATCAATCTATTATGTTCAGACGTGTATCCTGTGTCTCCTCCTTTTTGTTCCTCTCTTCCTTTCCTCACACGTTCCATCTCTCTTCTCTCCTCGTCCCGTCAGAGGATGGATACGTGAGGATGTTCCTGCGAGGACGTCCCGTCACCATGCACCTCCCCGACCAGCAGAGGGAGAGCTACAGCCTCGACCCCAAGGTGGCGCTGCCGGACCGCAAGCTGAAGCTGCAGTGGGTGTATCCTTCAGACTGAGTGGATGTAAAGTGGAGAAGTGAATGATTCGCACGGTGAAGGACAACAAATAAATAAACACACAATTAACCTTTTTCATTGCAAACCACATTTAGAATTGTTATTCTTTTCTTATTTCTCTGCTTGGATGTTTAATGCAATTTGTTCTTGATGCTGAAGCTCTGAACCTGAAGCTTTTTATCCAGAAATGGCTAAAGTAGAATAACGTGTAGTAAAAAGCCCGAACTGCGTTCTCACCTCTCCAGCTCCCCTCCTGTCTGATTCCCTAACTCAAGCGTGGTCCAGGTACGGCTACCGTGGTCGCGACTGTCGCTCCAACCTCTACCTGCTGCCCACGGGGGAGATCGTCTACTTCAACGCCTCCGTGGTGGTTCTGTACAACACGGAGGAGCAGCAGCAGAGACACTACCTGGGCCACAACGATGACGTCAAATGGTGAGAGAACACCAATAAGACTTTCATTAGATACGAAGAATTAGATTTATTATATCCGATTTGTTATTTCTGCTGTCGGACATCCACGTCTATTATTCAGTCAAAACCAGCTTTGCAAGATGTGAGTCGTATCCGAGAAAACACTAAAGATACATAAACAACAAATAAATAGTTTATAATTAAATACTTTTCTTTTCTCGTAAGAAGAGAAGCATAAAAAACTGATTCATGAGCATAAACACAGACGTACGATGAGTCGCCTGATGACTACACTGTTTATTAGTATTATCTAAAAGATGGAATTATCGTATGTCATGGGAATTTAGGTATTATTGATCGTACTGGGGGAAAAATTGTCGTACAAATACAATATTTCTCGTACATCAGCCGAGGTTCGGTTCCTGTCATCGCTCTTGTTGTCGTGTCAGTGACGTCTTCGTGCATCTGACCGGGTTTAACATTACTGGGAGTTGTGGTTTACTTGACGAGTGCCAGTGGACTTCCCGAACGAGCTCTGACTGGAGCCACTGGGACGTAAACAAACCCAATCCCCCCCAGGGCATGCTGGGAAAACACGTCGGTCTCTGCAGAGAATCAAATGTGGTCTCCTCTCCCACGCCGTCGTATCGAGTCCAACTCCAGAATGATAAAACTGTGGTTTGCACTTAAATAAACTTCATTCAGTCAGAATTACATGAAAGATATTCACAGAATTTGACAAATTCAAGTGTCAATGAGTTTTTAAAAACATGTTTTGAGCTTTCTATTTCTTTCCTTGAACTCTTGTTTATATAAATCAGAGTAAATCAAAAACTGCAGCAACACGACGTCATATCCTGTTTCCTTTTTGTTGTTCATCTTCACTGTTCTTGCCTCTGAATCAACTCCTCCAGGATTTTACACATTTCTCCATAAAGAAAATGTGGATAAAATTATAACGCAGATCAGATAATATTCATTTCTTTTTCCTCTTATCAGCCTGAGTGTCCATCCTGACATGGTTACCATAGCAACGGGGCAAATGGCCGGAAACTCTAAAGATGGAAAGGTAGCGTGAAAAACACACTTTCTCCTCCTTTACATCCGGACGTAGTTTTGCTCTTAAACATTAAGATGAAGGAATAAACACATTTTGCGTATGAACAAGGATTTTTTGATGTTTTTAGTTTCTTGTTATGAAATGACGAGTGTGTTTTTATTTACTCTGTCCCGTTTGTGCTCAGCTGCTGGCTCCTCATGTTCGTGTTTGGGATTCCGTGAGTCTCAACACGCTCCACGTGATCGGGATGGGCGTGTTCGACAGAGCGGTGACTTGTGTCACTTTCTCCAAGTCGGTGAGCAGCTTCACGTCCTCTAGAGTTTAGTGAATGACCGACTGGTGGTTCCCATTCGTTCGTTTTAATAAATACTATTTAAGATCTGACTCCTTATTCTTCTTTTCAGAATGGCGGCGCTTTCCTCTGCGCCGTGGACGATGCCAACGATCACATGCTGTCCGTCTGGAACTGGCAGAAGGAGAAACAACTGGCTGATGTGAAGGTATCTGACCTTTGACCCTTATCTCATTCATACATCTGTCATGATGGATTCCACTTCCTGGTTTGAAACATAATGAATAACCAGAATGAATACGAATGTTTGTAAAAATCTGTGATAGATCCGTGTTTTACATCGTCCTGCGTTCCGTCTCTGCAGTGCTCCAACGACTCTGTCCTGGGCGCCGTGTTCCATCCCATGGACGCCAACCTGATCGTCACCTGTGGAAAGTCTCACATTAACTTCTGGACCATGGAGGGAAACACTCTGAGCAAGAGACAGGGCCTGTTCGAGGTTCGAAAAACAGCCTCAAATCAATCTGCTAATCTGAAATAATAAAAAGAACTGAGCCTCATGTCATCTCTCTCTCTCTTTCGCCGTTGCCTAGAAACATGAGAAACCAAAGTACGTGTTGTGCGTGGCGTTTGCTCAGAACGGAGACGCCATCACCGGAGACTCCAGTGGGAACATCTACGTCTGGGCCAAAGGTAAAAAATCTGAATTTATCCTTCTCATCCAAACCTTTAAATCTCCAACGGTGATCATGTAAGAACACGAGGGGATGTTTCGAAAGCAGTAAAAATCCAAGTGAGTGACTCCCTGTGTGTGATTGACAGGTGGTCACCGCATCAGCCAGGTGGTGTCGGGGGCCCACGAGGGCGGGATCTTCTCCCTGTGTGTCCTGAAGGACGGCACCATGGTGTCCGGAGGAGGCAAGGACCGCAAGGTGGTGCTGTGGGACCACGACTACAGGAAGCAGTCGGAGATGGAGGTGATGGAGCTGGACTGTGTATGAAAGAGAGAATCAAGCTCAGGAGAAAGAAGTCTTTAAACGTGTGTGTGTGTGTGTGTGTGTGTGTGTGTGTGTGTGTGTGTGTGTGTGTGTGTGTGTGTGTGTGTGTGTGTGTGTGTGTGTGTGTGTGTGTGTGTGTGTGTGTGTGTGTGTGTGTGTGTGTGTGTGTGTGTGTGTGTGTGTGTGTGTGTGTGTCCAGGTCGGCGAGGCGTTTGGTCCCGTTCGAGCTCTGACGGAGGGAAAACCAGGAGAGCTTTTTGTTGGAACCACAAAGAACGCCATCATCAGAGCGGCGTTCCCTGACACATTAACCCCGATTATACAGGTACACACACACTTAAATGACCTTCCTACACACGCTCTTTATAGATTTAGTTTCTCCACCTTCCTTCCTGAGCTGACGGAGGCGTGATGTGTTCCAGGGTCACACGGACGAGCTGTGGGGTCTGGATGTTCATCCGTCCATGGAGCAGTTCGCCACCTGCTCCCAGGACAAACAGGTTCACCTCTGGGACACCAACTCCCATCAGCCCCTCTGGAGCAAGACGATTGAGGTGAGGAGGAAGCAGCGAACATCAGGATATTAAAAGAGTAAGATCGTTATGATTAATTCAACTCTTCCTCCGCTGCAGGATCCAGGCAGGTCTGCAGGTTTCCATCCCAGCGGAGCCGTTCTGGCCGTCGGGACCATGACTGGGAGGTCGGCATCGAACACTTAACACAACATTCACAACCGGTGGAACAACCATTAAACAAGATGACAGCTGATCGATCTCTTACAGCAATAATCATGAGAAGCTATAGAGCACAGTACATTTTACAGGCACTTTCATGTTAAGTAAACTAATTCATAATGATAGAATGTCTTCGTCAGTTATCACAACCGGGAAATGATTGTGATGACAATTAAAATAGATTGTAATACACGTACAACATAGTAAAAACAAAGTAAATGACACACAGTAAAGTACTAAATATAACTTGCCCATGAACAAGAGACTAACTACAAGAGATGACAAACTATGAACAAGAGACAAGTTTGCAAAGCTGCAGGAGTTGTTTGCATTTAAAGACAAAGTGATGAGGTCGGCAGGAATATGACAAACTGAAATAAACTCTGAATATGAGATGTGCAGATTCACAGTTTTCTGCAGAGAGTTTATAAAGATATTGGTCGGAGAATTGAACCTGTGATGAGGCCACTGAGCTGGACTGTGGTACGTGTGTGTTGCAGGTGGTTGGTGCTGGACACCGACACCCGGGATCTCGTTTCTATGCACACCGACGGCAACGAGATCATTTCCAACATCAGGTATTCTCCAGGTAAACACCGCCTGTTCACGACCCAGCACACACCCTGACTCTAATGTAACACAAGCTGTCAGGTAACATCTCTGTTCACCTTGTGCCCGTAGACGGTAACTTCCTGGCTGTGGCTTCCCACGACAACTTTGTTTACATCTACGCTGTGACGGAGAACGGACGAAAGTACAGCCGTGTGGGGAAGTGCACCGTACGTACACGCTCCTTATTCCACACTTGCTCAGATATTTATTCTTATCGTTTGTCTACTAGAAAACAAACTGCCTGAGAGTTTCATGTTCTCTGACGTGTTTTCCTTCGCCCTCAGGGTCACTCCAGCTTCGTCACCCACGTGGACTGGTCCAAGGACAGCCAGTACCTCGTCACCAACTCAGGAGACTACGAGATCCTCTTCTGTACGTCACTCACCCTCTGAAGCAACACTGTGCAACTCACTGGGCAACAGCGCCCCCTGCAGCCACATGCCTGAGTGATAAAGTGACACACAACTGAAAGCTTGATATTACCCATGATCCTCTGCAAGAGCTGCAGCTGCAACAAATCCACCGAACTCTTTTTAGAATTCTTCACATTTTAAAAGTTTCCTGCTGAATACTGGTTTTTAGTCTTTTGAACTGATCTCAGTTCAGCTTCACTCTTCGCTGCAGCTGTGACAGTTGAAGCTGTGACTTAAAAAGCTGAATCCTGTTTCTTTAACACGAGCTCTTATGTTTTAAACATAGATGAATTTTAAAAACACTGATTGTTCTAGAATGAAGTATTTTTTGTCTGTATTTTTTAGGGGAGGCCTCCAGCGGTAAACATGTGACCAGCATGGACACGGTGCGTAACCTGGACTGGGCCTCTTCCACCTGCACTCTGGCCTTCACCACCTTCGGTAGGTGGATGAAACCCACTCGACCTCCCTCGCCTCTCTCAGCCGTTCACTGAACTCACTTTCCCTGCGTCTCTCAGGAATCTGGCCCGACGGCGCGGACGGCACCGACCTCAACGCCGTGTGCAGGTCACATGACGGATCCCTGCTGGCCTCTGCCGACGACTTCGGCAAAGTGCACTTGTTCTCCTTCCCCTGCTCTCAACCAAGGGTCAGTTCACTTCCTGAGCCGAGCCGCCGCTCTCCTCTGCTCCCCGCGGTGTGATCAAGTGTTAACCAACACAGCGAAACACAATGAAGGCTCAGCAGAAATAACCAAATGCTCAACCGCAGAATCACCAGCAGCCCGATAATCCAGCCCAATTTCTTCCAGGTGTTTTCCTGGCCACAAACACATGGAGACTGTGGCTTCTTTTCAGCAAGATAGAACTTTAAGCCACAGCCATTTAAAGTGGAGCAGTAAACTTAACTGTCTGTGCAGAGGAGCTGGAGGCCGTTAGCGCAGACACTGTAAATACTTCCAACGTGTTTATGGTTATAAACACTGCTCTTAAAAGTTTTACACACATTTAGCGGCTGAAAGCAAAAAGTCAGTAGCGTTTGCGCTTCATGAAAAACTGATTGACGCAATAGGTTCCTTAGGATTGTGTCACTGTCAACCTCAGCGTGTGAAGAAGAATCTGAACGTTTTTTGACATCATGAACATAAAACCCAGATCCGTACAAATATAAAGACGTCTGAGAATGTGTTGATTTCAATTTGACAGATAAATAATAAACTGTCTTAAACTCAGATCAGAAGGCTCCTCACCTTTTAGACCCGTCACTGTGAAAATGTCTCTACTCTTAAGTTTATATTAACAAATTGATTAGTTTATGAACATGGAGGAATGCAAGTTTAAGGATAAGTACAATGGGAATCAAGGTGGTGGAGTCTAAGTGTATTTTCAGATTTGTCGCTGAACATCTGATCCTGTTGTCGTCGTCATCTTCACCATTAAAAACATTTCTCTTCTTCCTCTGCACTGTCCAGGCTCCGAGCCACGAGTACGGTGGCCACAGCAGTCACGTGACCAACGTTGCCTTCCTGCATGACGACAGTCACCTGATCTCCACCGGCGGGAAAGACACCAGCATCCTGCAGTGGGTGGTCGCCTAGACGACGAGATCGGCAGTCCACCTCTCGAATCCAGCATCTTCACCTCTTCACTGTTTTACCCTCCTACCACCAGGGGGCAGCACTTCCTCCGTGCCTACCGGAATGTAAACGCACGCACCAGACGAGATCATCGTTGTAATAAATGGAATATTATTTAGTGTCCAGCTTGTTTGTAATAGAATGTAGAGAAGACAGGCAGGAAGTGACGAAGCAGGAAGTCGCCTGTGACTTTAGCGTTAGTGCTAACTGTGACTTTAGCGTTAGTGCTAACTGTGCCTAAACCGTGTTTATCTTAACCCCCTTTAACGGGAATCCACCCATTTTAAATGACAAGCGTGTTTTAGCTCCTTTATTATAAGTCACGTGCACTTTACGGTTTGTTTGTTTTTGGCTCCACACGCACGTTTAGGGTTGTATTTATATTCATGGGTTTGATATCAGAGTCTATTTCGTTCTTTTGTTGTGTCAAGCAGCTAAAATCAATTTGCAGACTCTTGAAAGTTGATTTAGTTCGATGATTTATAGCAGATTTCAAATCAGTCTGCACGAGAAGAGCAGTTCTGAAATCACACTGAATGCATGGGAACAATGAAGGAATGAAAAATACACCTAAATATGTACAAAACATTGTTGCACCGTTATGTAAAGTGTACTTGTTTTGATTTAAAGGGGTTAAAACACGCGTCCCTTTCAAAAAGAATTCACTCCGGGAGAGAGTTGTTGATTCTTGTGAACGTGCACAGCTCGAAATAAAAGAAATAAACATGTGAATTTATGACGTATTAAAACCGAATGTGGCCTCGTCGAGGTTCGATCTCCCTCCTTCATGAGCTTCTGGCTTCAAGTCCGAGTGACGCGTGTTTCCAAGAACCAACCGACTCCTCCTGCTGCGACGGAAGATCGTGTTCAAACCCCTGAAAGAGGTTGAATCCCCCTTTTCAACACGTTTCCATCCCTCTGCCTGACTCTAACATCATAATCATAATAATGAGTATTACAGATTCCTCTTACAGATTGTAAATGGTGCAAAGTGCTGGTCCCCCCCCCCCCACCCCCACCCCCAACTGCTGTGTTTCTGATTGTACTAACTACTGTAACCGCGCTGAGAGGCCACTAGATGGCGCTAAGAGAATGAGCATGATCCTGTAGATGCTGTTCAAGGTACAAAGGTCTCTAGAGTTGATATAAATATATTATGCAGTATATCCAAGTGGCTGTGTTATTTTAATATGTAACTGTAACGATGATGGATGTTATTAATATTCTTGTGGCACTTTTAGCGACAGAGGGCGACTGTGCTAAGTGACCTCGAGCTGTGCTTTGCCTTCTTCTGTTTTGTTTCTGGAGTTTTGACCCAAGTGGAGGCTCTTTCCCTCACCATGAATTGGCTACGAATATATCAAACATAAAATATACATGGGTAATAATCTTTCTTTTGTCTTTTTATGTGCTAATGTGTTCAATAAATGATTTGCTTAAAGTGGCTCTAAATTAACTATCATCACTGCGATAACAAGCCTCCACCAACCAGCTTCAGTCTGACCTCTGACCTGACGTCTAACTCAGGTCTACGTGAACGTTTCTGCCAAATTTCAAAAGATTCTCTCGGGATAAAGCGTTAAGACAAAGTGTTCTTAAGGCAGAAAGGGGTTTTGGGGGTCAGAGTGACCTGGACCTTTGACCTATGACCTTAAACTACCAAAATCTAACTAGTTCTTTGAGTCCAAGTCAAGGTTTTCTACCAAATGTGAAGAAATTACCAGGGTGATCCTGAGATGTTGCACTGAAGACACGAAGTCTTTACAAAAGTGAAAACATTCAACTTTGGGCCACTGATGTATGATAAAAACAGAATTTGGTGTTGAACAGGAGGCGACCGGCAGCTGAGGTGAGAGGTTTATGATCCACTGACGGTAAACGTGCGTGTGTGGGTCCGATTCCCAGATCACACACAGCCTCACCCGGAGTTAATAGTGAACAAGATTCACCCACACACACACACACACACACCTACTGAACTCCGACCTCCTGCAGTGGCCGAGGTATCTGGGGGAGAGGAGGAGGTGGTCGAAACCCAGGAGGAAGATCTCAGGGTTTATCCAGTGAGCTGCAGGCAGGTGAGCAGGGTCAGGTCACACTGGTGTTGTGGTCATAACGTCCTGTTGTCGGTCAACACCTGAGGTGAAGAGGACGTCCTCGTAGTAAACCAGGACTCTGAGGGGGTTCGTAGGTTTTTAAGATAAGAAACAAATTAAGACAAAGAGCTTCTGTACGTTTACTAAGATCAGAAACCTTGTTCACAGAAAGGTTCTGCAAACTGCGTAAATTAAATATCCGTTCTCTGATAATTGAAAGGAACAAACCAAAAAATGTTGCAGCTGGAATTAGTCCCAGAAGATTCTCTGAGCTTCACAGGACGTTTACATGACAACATCACAGGACTTCCCGTGTCCAGTACAAAGGAAGAACAGGGGACGTGAGACGCTGAAGTTCAACACAATAAACACTGACCTTTACGGGACGAGGGCGACGCAGAGGACACGGAGGAGCAACTGACTGAGAACTGTAAATTCACAGACATTCGGGGATGTTGGTCCGACCGTTATGTTCGTCGGGAGGAGTCACGTGTTCCCTGAGTTCTTCTGAACCGGTTTGAGGTGGATTCCACTACAGACACTAAACAACCGAAGCTGTTTCATGTATTTAGTGAAACATCTCTTGAAAAGCGTCTTAAAACAAATAACTCTGCACATTTCTCTTGAATCTGCTGCTCAGCCCTTCGATGACAGCGTCTGTTGAATTAGGAATTTGGGAGAATTGTTGTCAGTGGTTTAAAGAATAGAACAAGAATTTGATTTCCACACATACCTATAGATGGTTAAATTAGATTAACTGATAATCTCTTTATCTCTACTTTCTGCTTCAACAGAGGCTGAAGCCTGAAGAGGGCGACTTCGGCCTTATAGCACAACACACAGTGGATTTAATGCAAATCGGAGACGTGGGCTGAAATCGATTGATTCTCACTGAAAGAGTCGTCTGCTCTCGTCGGCCTTTTCTCCAGGAAGATGGAGCGAGCTGCACATTAGAGCAGATTAATGCAGTCGCACTGTCTCTCTCTGCACGAGGCCGACACAGCCACAATGTGTTTGGTGTAAATCAGTGGAGGAGAGAGGACGGATGTGGAGACGAGGCAGCAGAGAAGAGGACAAAGAAACGTCTTCTAATAAGTTGCGTGGGGAGAAGGAAGACGAGTCGTGAGAACAGAATCAGTCTGAGTTGTTCTTGATTAAAAAAGACAGGATGGAAGATTCTGACAGTCTGAACCACAAGATGTACAACCCTGAGGCTGACACACACACACACACACACACACACACACACACACACACACACACACACAATGGAAGGACATGTGAAGTTTGTAGACCATCTATAACCATAGACCAGTGTCTCCCAGACCTAGGAGGTGTTATCTTGGACTGGTGTTTTTTTTGTTTGGTCAATCGCATGAAGGAGGCGGGGTTTATAACCTGTACTGCAGCCACCCACCAGGGGGCGATCAAGACACTTTGGCTTCACTTCCCGTCCATCTTCATTTCCAGTCCATGGTCTGAACAGGATGTAAGTTGACTTACAGAGAAAACATTTGTCTCATGACCTGGACGACTTTGTTCCTCCCTGGTACAAACACACAGTGTAACTCAGGGTGATTTCAGATTGTATGTGTATATCTTCGTCTAATCAGTTTATCGCTGGTCAATCTTCTTCTGGGCGTCACTTTCTCAAGAAGCTGCGGAGGAGCTTCCACTGTTTGAGAAGATAAACGAGATAAAGAGCTCGTCCGCAGCTGCAGATAAACTCTGGGACACGTTTTTCACATGAAAGCCGATACACGTTCTCATTTTATCCTTTTTTAGTCAAACAGGACGACTGATGTGTGACGAAGGTTGAATTCACCAGTTCATTCCTTTCAAGGTCATGCTGAGGATTCAGATTCTGTATCAACAGATGTGACACCGGTTCATGCTTCTGATACACAGATTTATCTGCTACTAACAACACAGGGGCGTTGTTATTTCAGAAGTCAAACTTTTAAAACTCCTCTCCTCTCCTGCTTCTTCTGTTTGGGGAGTGAAGTTTAAAAAAGGGCAACAAACGATGAAGTGAGAAGGTAAATAACACAA
Organism: Verasper variegatus; assembly: GCA_026259375.1. Classification (NCBI taxonomy): domain Eukaryota; kingdom Metazoa; phylum Chordata; class Actinopteri; order Pleuronectiformes; family Pleuronectidae; genus Verasper; species Verasper variegatus. Next base: position 23,291,987 of record CM048047.1, read on the forward strand.
ACACTGCTGAGTGAGTCACGACAGAGGCGACACACAAAAGAGAATTAGTTGTGTTGTTGAATCAGACATTTGCATTTTGCAGTAAATGATGACGGAAAGTTTCTTATAAAGGAAAAAACTATCAAAAATACTTTAAAATAATATGATCAAGGATTCAAGTCATTAGTTAGTTAACAACAAAGTTTTATACAATAGACGTGATGAGAGGGAAACAAGAATGTTGTATATCTGTTATTTAATCTATTATTATAATTAATCTTTAGTAAAATAATATTTCTCTCAACACTTAATATATTATCCTGTGTTGTGGGAGGTTTATGAACATGTCACGTCCCGAAGCTCTGCACCACACCACAGTTTATCATGTGTTGCACTTTAGTTAATACACAGCAGCGTCTGCCAAATGTCCTGTTTAGAATAATGCAAAACATAAATTAATATTCCAGAGACGCTTTCAAAACAAGATCAGACTGAAACAAATAGAAGCTCATGTATGAAGAGTGAACTGTGACATTAAATGTGAACTTTCTGAAAGTTGTCACCTCGTATCAGACACACAAAGGTTTGGTGAAATAAGAAAATACTGACATGTTTTAGTCGATTTCAATTTCTGGTTGTTTCACAATTCTCAGTAAAAGTGAATATAAATAAATGCAGATAATCTGATTTGATGGAGATGCATGTTTGTTTGTGGTTTTGAGAATCTGTGATGCACCGTGAATCTCATAATCTGATTCTTGATGATTTAAGAAGATTTGTTTGATGAGCAGCGACATGATTTTCCTTCTGAGTCACCGACACTTCAAACCTCAACTCTGCAGAGAAACATGTCAAAGCTTTGCTCGCAGCGAAATGCTCATGTTTGAAGCTTATTGAGCCCAAACATAAGAAAGAGGAGGAAGATTTTGTTTTGCATTTCAAGAATGAAACTAGATTCTGAAGAGCAATTTATTTAATTCATCTGCAAAGGTCAAATGCACTAAAACTAGAAGTTGGATATATTCTTCAAATAAAAAAAGCCCTAATACTTCATCTAAATGAGAAATCAGTTGTGTTGTTGTTGTTTGTGTTTTTTTTAGAGAAACACACATTCTCACCTGTAATTTAGTGAAATGAAAAGTTGCACCATGTGGCTCGGATCCTAAATTCAGTCAACAAACTGACCTTCATGCTGCTGCTCTCTGCAAGTCCACAGATAATTCTTCTGACCAGTACATGTATATATCTTCTGAGGGAACGGTGCCGCAGAGAGAAGGAGTGCAGAGGTAAAGAAAACAGATGGAGAGCGAGCTGAGGGGAGGGTGGGATAAAAGAAAGGGAGTGGAGGAAAGGAGGAGCACGGAGAGAAGGTCAAGAATGTAGATGGTGTCTAACGCTCTATTCTCTGTTCCCCCGGGGTGTCTGAGCTGCTGCCGAGGGCCTGTTGAGCAACGTGTTGATGTACCGGGCGTTGTTGAATAGCGGCGGTTTGTCTGATGGTCGTCCTGCAGAGGAGGAAAAAAAACAAAAACACGTGAGAACCATTTTATGTGCAGAAGGTTTCTGTTGGCCGCCCAAACTAAAACACTGGAGAGGGAGAGAACATCTGTGCAGCTGCAGAAACGCAGGTGCAGATCTTATTTGCCATATTTCATCAGATTTTAATTTAACGGTTAAACAAACATTTTTACGGCCGTGCACAACAAAGTGCGTGTTTATATTGTACGTCTTTTGGTGTTTACACCTGTGTGAAGTCATGGGGATAAGAAGGGGGGGAAGCAGAACGTAGAATAGGAATGGTGAGTGATTAAATATGAGAAAGTCTTCCTGATTGAATTTACCAGCATCTTTTAAATATCTTTGTTTAGGAAACTGGATCTATATTGTGTTTTTTGTGACAGTCGGTAGAAATCGCTTCCAGAAAAGCTCTGAATTTTCCTGATTCACGTGTGAAATACAAACATATTATGAAGTGCAGGTGCCTCAGATGATCCACGGGGACGGAGAGTTGCGATGTGATGTGCGAGCGAAGGCAGCGGTTTGTCTCTAACGACTTCCAGGAGGTCGCAGCTCCTTGAACCGCAGCAGTGTGAACTAAACAAACCAAGTTCCCTCGGTAAACTAAACTAAACACAGTCACAGAGCTGCACTCGCAGCTGTGACACCACAGTAAACATGATGTTTCACTGAATGTATGAAAACTCAGGATCCATCCTGTGGGGATCATGAATGTCTGCAGCAGTTCAGTCTGAAACAAAGAGGTGGACTCACTGTAGGATTCATACTCTACATAGCAATAGCTTTAAAAATGGCATTTTACAACTAAAAAGATCCAGTTCCATATCTGTAATAACTTCCATTTATACTAACACACCTAAGAATGCATATCAACGTATCTCCAACCCGACGAGAGCACAACAATGACAACAGAAGCTTAAACAAGCATGCCAGACCAGCAGGTGGCGGTGTCTGTTCTCCTGTCAACCATTGTTGTCGTTACACAAAGTTTCCCGAAACCTCCGTTTTGCACGTGCACACACATACACAAAAAAATCAAAACAATCTTTGAAAGCTGTTTGTAAAAATCTCTTAGTGACTTGAAAGAGTTTGTGTGAACGAGGCTCAAACGAGAAAACCTCCACATTAGTGTGAACTGGTCCTGGTTCTGCTGATGTCGGCAGTTCTGTGTATTGTTCTCGGACTCGCCAGCCTCACACACCTGTTTGTTCTGAGTCATAAAGTGTGTGTGTGTGTGTGTGTCTGTGTGTGTGTGTGTGTGTGTGTGTGTGTGAGAAGACAAGGCGAGCCCCCCCATGTGTCAGGGGCTTGGTCTGGATCCAGACTCCACGTGTGTTCTGGTTCAGGGGAACGATGGATGGGACACATGTAGAAACATGCTGCTGTGATACTCACTACCTAAAAACACACAATACACACACACACACACACACACACACACACACACACAGTGAAACATTAGACACACGGGAGATCAAAACATGTAACATGTGATCTTTAGTGCAGCATGGGAACATGAGGAAGAAATATTTATACTGAAGGACTTGAATAACAATGTTTTAGGAAGATATCACATGTTAGATGAAGTTAGATTAAGTTCAATAACTCACTAAACTTCCTAAAGGACGAATCGGACTAAACTAAACTAAATGCCAGCGAAGGTTAACGAGCATGCTGCTGTCAATCATCATGTTTGAACCCGTTTTATATCAGAAACATAAACATCAGTGTGGGAAGAAGTGACAGAAATCATCTGTGAGAAAGATGTATTTGACTTTGACTCATCAGTTGGAGCTCATGTCCCATCTGCTAACGTGGAGGAGATGGGGTTTATACCGCAGCCAGCCACCAGGGGGGCGATACAGATAATTGGGCCTTTACTTTTTGGGCGCTGTCATCATTGGCAGCTGGACGTGAATCAGTGACAAAGTTAATCATAGATCATCAGAGGCTGCAGCAGTGATGAACAATGAGATAAGTAACAAACAGGTGCTGTGTTCGATTCCGTACGCAGCCGTGATGTCTTCTGGATTATCACAGGCAACCTCCCCCAATGTTCGAGAGTCTATAAAGTATTTTACAGAGTATTTTACAGAGTATTTTACAGAGTATTTGACATGGTCTGACACGGCTCAGTGATGTTCCACTCAGGACCAAACGGGAACACGGCGTCTGTGCAGCATCATTAATGACCTGGACAAACAAGCAGCACGTCTTCTATTAACAGCGAGGAGCTAATGATTGAACCGAGGACGGGGTCGGTCCGACGGGTTTGTCTGGACGACAGGTGACGAGTTAATGATAACACTGACGATGGCCGCGCTCTGTTCGAACGTCCCCGTGAACCAGCAAACAGCCGCCTGCACCTGAACCAGGGAAATGGAATCCAGCCGTCATTGAGTTTATTATAGCTGAGATTCACTCGTGATTGGTTGAGCAGGTGTAAAGGGGCGGGACCTCGATACCTCAGCTCCTAATGGTGACAACAGCACAAGATGGCTGCTGCAGCTGTTTCTCAGATGTTTTGGCTTCATTCTTGTACAAAGTCAGGAAGTGGAGACATGTCGTCCATCTTTAAATTCAGTCTATGTTCAGCTCCAGCTTGTGTGATGTCATAGTTTTCTCTTTGGACCTAAGTTGTAGTTTTGAACTGTTCATATCGTCTGAATGTCTTTGTCTGTCGTGTTTGCTGAAGAACTTTGCAAAGGTAGATTAGCATCAGTCTTTTATAAAGATAAAAAGGTTCAGGACCTGATTTAAAAGAAATAAAAAGATAAAAGTTGTGTTTTTATGTGTTTTAATCTGACATAATAAATTCACTTTAAACTACCCCCCCCCCCCCCCCCCCCCCCCACACCTGCAGATTCCAGCAGAGCCAGGAAGTGGTGTGTGCAGCCGGAGAGATAACAGACACCAGCGGAGCGGAACAGTCTGTGGTCTGTCAGGTGACAACAAGTCGACCTGCAGCTGGAGCGCTCGTCTCAAACATCTGTAACAACCACGGACGTGAGATCAAAGCGGCGTCCTGGTGGTCTGCGGGTTTGAGCCCAAACACATGTTCTCTTTGTTTCACCTCATCATCTGTGTGATTTTAAATAGTGAGGCAGGTACATACTGAGACTGATCTCTCACACGGTGTTAAGGAGTTTCTGAACTCAGCTTCTACTTATTTCATGCTGTTCTACTGAACTGGCGCGTTGGTGTCGTCCCCCAGTTGTAAGTTGTTTCGGATACAAGCGTCTAATTTTAGAAAGTGTAAATGAATTTAACCTTTTCTTCTTTAGTCTCATCAATAGTTACAGTTAAATACCAGAAACACACCAGACCAGCCTGTTGTGTTTATCTATAATAATCCTATTTAAATCAAAGTGTAGCCTGTATTTCATTGTATTTTACTGTGTGTGTGTGTGTGTGTGTGTGTTAGTGTGTGTCAGTACATGAACCTCTCACACACACACACACACACACACACACACACACACACACACACAGAGGGCGTAGCAGTCATCAAGTCATGCTGCATGCCTCCTCCTCCCCCTCTCTCTCTCTCTCTCTCTCTCTCCCTCTCTCTCTCTCTCTCTCTCTCTCTCTCTCTCTCTCTCTCTCTCTCTCTCAGTCTGTCGGCTGCTCTCTCTCTCTCTCTCTCTCTCTCTCCCTCTCTCTCTCCCTCTCTCTCTCCCTCTCTCTCTCTCTCTCTCTCTCTCTCCCTCTCTCTCTCTCTCTCTCTCTCTCTCTCTCTCTCTCTCTCTCTCTCTCCCTCTCTCTCTCTCTCTCTCTCTCTCTCTCTCTCTCTCTCTCTCCTTCTCTCTCTCTCTCTCTCTCTCTCTCTCTCTCTCTCTCTCTCTCTCTCCCTCTCTCAGTCTGTCGGCTGCTCTCTCTCTGCTCACTCTGCTCTCACACACTCTGAACATCACCACAACTAGACGGAGACTGAATGAAATCAAACGAGTGACTTTGTTTTTCTTCTTTTTTTCTGGATGGATACTCGTTTGTTTGGAGGATGACGGCGGGAGTCCAGGATCCTGAATGTGAGTACAACCTCCTCTTCACTCTCTCTCACACACACACACACACACACACACACACATACACACACACACATACACACACACACGGTAGTGTTAGTGAAACTGTCACCTGCTGCAAAAAGCTATAATTCAGATGAGTGTGCTCAGGTGTTCCACACATAACATGTATTTTTAGACTTATTAGTCACCTACAACATGTATTTAAGTGTGTGTACAACTTGGAAAATAACATATACACTTGTAATTATGTTTACTCTCCTCTAGTTTAACTCTAAGGATGTGTTTATAATTGGTAAATATTGCCTTAAATTGAGTTTTATGCACATTTGCAAACAATTTTACGCACAATTATACGCAGAATAAGATAAATGGATGGATAGATAGATGGAATAGATATTCCTTTGTTACAGCAGGAAGGTATCGGACACATTACACACTTTTCAAAATATAAAAATAACAAATTCACTAAAACTTTACAGAACATAAAGAATAAAATGTACAAAAATGTACACAACACTAAAGGAATATTACACTACAGCACTCAAAGTCGATCTATCTATCTATATTAGTATTATTCCTTGCAGTGTGATCTTTATGTCAGTGTCGGTTTATTCTCTCACATGAGACTGACTGTAGTGTTTTTAGGGATTAAACTCTTCCACAGTAACAGACCATAATGCTCTCATTGTGCATAATAATCTGTCAGAGGAGCTTTAAGACATCAGAGGAGAAAGTCTTAAGTATTTAAGTCAGAACATATTGAACGTAAACGTCTCCTGACTTTGAACTCGGCTTGAGACATCGCTTCCACTCTCCTTCCACTCGTCTTCCACTCTTCACCCGGCAGGCTGGTTTCTCTGTTTGCTCCCATTAACTCGCTGCAACAACCAAGTCAAATTGCATTAGTACAGTGGATGGAGAGCGAGCTGAGCCGAGCTGAAGTTACAGTACAGCACTTGTGTGTCTGTCACAGCTCCAAGGGTTTTGACTGCAGACAATTAATAAATCATGAGGGGGAACAACTAAATCAGCCGCTTGTGTCGATGAACTTCTCCAGTGCAGGGGAGCAGAAAACCGTTGATGAGATGTGGAGCAGAATCAGCTCTGGTGCTGCAGGAGACGTTAGTACCAGGTTGGAAGAGAACTGTACAGGAGACTTGTGGCGAGTGCGCTTTAGGAAAACATTTCTACAAAGCAGTGGACAGATCTTAGATATTTACCTTTGTCAGTAACATATGAGGAAGGTTCACTTTTCACAGAGAAGATAAAAATGACTTTGGCTGAAAAACGGGTCGAGAAATGTTCAGAATTTAATGATGATCCAGATTTTTTCTTTCATTCGTGTCTGTTGTGGTTGTGTTCTGATCTCTTTCTGGTGGAAAGTCAGATTAAAATTAAGAAAACATCTTTAACCTTAACGACACATGTTCTGCAAAAACAAACCCCAAAAATACAGAAATGTGCAGCAGATAGTGAAAACGACAGAGGAAAATGGCTGTAGTTCAATGTTTTGAGAAGTTCCATCACCAATGACGAGTAGCAGATCGTCGTTTTCAGACTTGAACTCTGGAGTTTACCTTTCACACATGAACAACATAGCAGGAGATTCTCCACTTAGACACGTTGCCAAAATCCGTGGAAATCCGTTCAGTAGTTTCAAGCAAACTTCATCAGTGGAGGAGACAGAGGCCGTTATTTAAGTCCGTAGTTCCACCCTGAACCACCTCTGCCCTTTGGTCTCAGACCACTTCTCCTAATCAAAACATACGGATGTGCCGGTGAGGTTTTTATAAGAGTGACATGTTTCTGAAGTATTATTTCCTGGTCTGCGTCTTTCCGTTTCCAATGTGACCGAAGGTCAGGGGTGGGGGTGGGGGTGGGGGCGGGGGGAGGAGCTGATCATCTCTCGGGAGGACGATTGAAATTAGACCAAATCAAAATCCGACCTCATGTTTACTGTGACGGGTAATTTCACACTGTGGAAGTTGATTTTCCTGCCGTAGAAGAATGAATGGCGCACTTGTTTTTGACACACGTGTGACACAGATGAGATCTGTGTTGTGTGTGATTGGGAAACAGGGGCGAGCGTATGAGCGACCTCGGGCAGAGAGAGACAGAGACAGATTTCTCTGGGAAGCATCGTGCTTCATTAAGCTGCAGGGAAATGTTTCAACCTTAATGCTCTGTTTAGTAAAGCGTCCTCACAATGAATCCTCTGTTCCTTCTACAGAATTCCTGCCTCCAGTGATATTAAAAAATCAGTAGAATCTCCTCTTCTTCTCCTCCTGGATCTGTTCTCTCTCTCCCTCCTCCCTCTCTCCCTCCGTCTGTAGTTCATCTTCCTCCTTCTTTTACTTGACCTCTCTATGTTTCTCTTCTTCCCTCACGTGATTTACAATTTTCGGCTTTTAACTTGTTTTGTTGGTTGTAAAACTCTAATTATAACGAACTATATATGATTTTAAAAATATAAACTGGCCATTCAAAATTGGCCTGTAGGGGTTTGTAGTGTTTGTCTATTATTTCGAGTGTCTTGTCTCTTTTCCAGCATCCACTCAGTTACCCAATGAAAGAAGTGGATCACAGCTTGAATCTCCTCCATGTTAACCGTTGATGAATTATCCTCTGAGGGCCACGCTCGATATAGTGTGGCTTCAGGTGTAGACAGCAGATATTCTGGGGCAAGAGTCACACTCGCTGTTTACAGTCCAATCCTCTCGTCCAGTAAAACTTCGACTCAGAACTATTTTGGGTCCTCGGCAATACAATACACACCTGCAAAGTCTGAAAATGACAGGATGAGGTCGTTGAGAACATTGAAATGCGTAGAGACAGATATTCCTCCAGTTATAGCACTGACTGTTTATATCATTCTCTTTATCATTGCGTTATTTAAAATATTATTTTCAGTAAACCGTGTTCCCTTCTTCCTCTCAACCCTCCTCCTCCTCCTCCTCCTCCTCCTCCTCCTCCTCCTCCTCCTCCTCCTTCTCCTCCCCCTCCTCCTCCATCCCTTCATGCTGAACTATTTCCGACCTCAGAGGAAAGATAATCTGAGCAGTTTCAGCTCAAGGCCACGAGTCAGAGGGATGACTGTGGTCAGCTAATAGCCCCGGATACTTACCTGCCGCACACACACACACACACACACACACACACACACACACCTGGACAAGTACACACTATTCCACTTCGTCCTCCTTCACCCCCGACCCAGATAGATGTTCACCTTTGGGTGAAATCTGGAGACAAACACATTTGACTGTTTCATCCGTCCCTTAAAGCCACATTATTCAGAGCTGAACTATGTTTATATCAAACCAGACATTTATCTATTTTTCTAATGGTTTAAATAATAATTGTAGTCGTTGTCAATAGCAGTTTTGAGTGTAATCTATTTTTGTGCCTGCGTCCATCATTTTGGTCCAGAGTGAAAAATCCAAACCACCAATTGCTTCCGCCGAGCTCAGACGATGACTCTGATGATCCTGTGACTTCTATTATAGCGCCACCAGCAGGTCAAACCTGTCACTGATCCTGTGAAATATCTCAAAATTCAATCGATGGATTAAAAAACTGACACCAGGACCAAAGATCTAGTGCCAGGAACTGAGAGAAGTGGAAAGAGAAGAGAAGACAAGGGATAGATTTTTTAAAAAAGATCATTATGACAGAAAGCAGAGGATGAGAGGAAAGGAGGGCAGTGGGAGACAGGGACCTGAGGGGTGATGGATGGAGGGGATGAATCAAAAAGAGCTTTAGAGGAGGGTGAATGTAAAAGAGGGCGCTGTGACGGTGTAATTGCTCTCCAGAGGAGTTCTGATAAGCAACACTTAAGAGCCTCTGTGGTTAAGTAATCACTGTGATTAAGCACCAGAACAGCGGTGGCAGCTAACAGCCAATCAGACTGAAGAAGCATCAGCACCAGCACAACATAATCACATTATACTGTGACATAATATAATATAACACTGAGGTCACATTAAGGATTGATTACTTTAGCTCAACAGGGACCCAGTCGACAGTGGGGGTTGTGTCTTTGTGTAAATTTGAACTGTGTTGTCCACCGCAGGATCTGTATCTGTATCTACCGAGTATATGCAGGGGACAGTAAACATTTTATGGACGTTTTAATGGCCATGGATGCATGTAGGATTCCTCCATTGCCACAGATAGTGAGTCTGATGGTCGCCATGTTTGAGCGCTGTCCATCCTGGTCGGTATCTCCCCCTGTATGCCTCTGACCACGTCTCTGCTCCGACCTCCTGCTGTTTTGTTTGGGGTCTCACCGGTAGACATTTTAAGACAAGCTGGGGATCTTGTGACCAGCTATAGGACGATCACCTGCACAGGTTATCAAGGGGGATGAATTTGTGGTCATTTTGCCCCCCCCCCCCCCCCCCCCCCCCCCACCAATCACCCACTGGCGGTAACTGTTTGAGTGCAGGACAAAGAAGGGAAGTTAGAAACACACAAACAATGAGGTGATTGGTGGATAATTATATTGTTTTTGTCGAGTAACCTGAAGGATCACGGCTCATCTGATTGGCTGGTTGTGCTGGACATGCTGAGGTGTCACAAGTCTGGTCTCTCGGATGACTCACAAGCCAGTGGACGTGACAGTGGTTTGAGTCCCACCCACTGATCCACACACACCCACACACACACACACACACTGACAGAACAGTCCAGTGCCGAGTGTCGCTCTTTAATTGGAGGTCTCTGGGAAGAGTGGTGTTGTTGTGTGTTTAATCGTGGGTGACTGTGTTTTTGTTTTCCCAGCATCGAGGGGAGATTTGCATCAGCGGCAACCTCTGCTTTATCGTCATGGTTATAGCACAATTATTTGTTTGCCGCTCCGGTGGCTCCAGTGGCATCAGTCGTACCAGTTAACTAAGAACTCTGGTTTTACCTTTACAGACGTGACTGATGCCACGTTTAATGCACTGATTGTGATGAATAAGAAACAGCTGATTAATCTCCTATCGTGAGTCAAAGGGCGTGGAATTAATACGTCTTTAATTAGCATCATTCGATTTTCAGGTCAGAAATTAGAGTAACTGAAGGTGAGTATCAAGACTGATCATGAATCATTACAATATGAATTTGATTGTAGTCTAGTCATGACTTTTCTGCACGTAGGAACACGACCACGGTATATATAACATGAACATATACAGGCGATAGCTTAACTGTAGCTGCAGCATTTGACATAATAACTGTTAATAGTTTGGAGAAGCTTAAATACACAAAGATAAGAAGTGGAAAACTGTCTCCCCATGGCGTCAGACATGGATCCTCCCTCTGCAACCAGATGTGTGTCGCCCGGTGCTTCAGGTTCCCTTTGCACAGGTTGTATTCAAACATTTGCTGCACGTCCCGGTGTCAGAACACTTCAGTTTGAAGTAGCTACAAGAAAACGTTACTCTGCCGTGTAGAGAGTGTGTCGCCACCAGAGTTACATGTAATGTTGATTAGACACATGCAGGGATGTTTGTACTGCTCCAGCACAGAACTCAGGTCCCGGCTGTGTAGGAGCCGGTGCCGTTTCAGTTTGTAACCCTCCTACGACACAGGCGCTCCGGTGAGAGGTGAAATGTTTGCTTACGTGATAAGTTTGCAGTTGTAAAATGTAAAGAAAAGTCTTTCTGATCATGATTTCTTATTAAAAACTGTAATTCATGACACAGCTGAGATCCCGCAGACCAGGAGAGAGAGTTCAACAAAACAAAAAGAGACGCAGGAAACCGGAGATCAGACGCGTGTCTCTCTTTTCTGTGAGCGTGTGGATGGAGCCGCTGACAGTCTGACGCCACGTCTTAATGCAGCCAGGGCGTGATGAGGTCACTACTGTCTGTAAACACCGTTTCACACACACACACACACACACACACACACACACACACACACACACACACACACACACAGACACACACACACAGTCGTCTCCTGCGTGGAGACAGCAGCACCTGTGGCCAACATTAGACCAGTTTCAGATGGTCGATAACCATCTCGTCCTCTGTTTGTCTTCCTTTGTTCTCTCCCATTAAACCTTTATCTCTCTCTCTTCTCTCCTTCTCTTCTATCCCCCTCTTTTCCTCTCCCGCTCCATTTTTCTCACGATCGATGACTTTCTCCTTTAATATTATTCTTTTCCTCCCTTTGTTCCCTCGGCCATTATCTTTCCCTCTCTCACCCTCCTGTCTTCCATCCGTCTCCATCTCTCTCTCTCTTTCTCTCCATTGCCTGGATCTAAAATTACCCTCTCTCTCTCTTTTCCCTCTATCCCTCTGGCTCCCTCGTTTCCAACCCCCTACATTATCTCTCTATCTCGTTCCACTCCTCGCATCTCCCTCGTTTCCAACGTGCAGAAAATAAGCCTGGAAGTTTTTCTTTTTGCAGAATATATGTGAACTGGTTGCTTCTCCTCATCTGATTGGTCCAAACTCTGTGAGAGCTGCTGTAAATGCTCACTTGCTTGCCAGGAATTTTCTAGGAGTTTTCCTGCTATCTTGAAATTGTACTTCTACTGACTCAGACATCTGATTTCTCATACAGCCCCGTAACAGACTTCATGTACTGTAGTAAAATTCCGGTCTACATACTGGGAGCTATTCTTAGGACAATGAAGTTGGATACGAGCCTTTTGGTAATTTTGCCAACTAGAGAACCGGAAAATACGAATCTCCTCCGTCTACTCTCTCTCTCTCTCTCTCTCTCTCTCTCTCTCTATCTCTCTTTCTCTCTCTCTCCCTCTCTCTCTCTCCGTCTACTCTCTCTCTCTCTCTCTCTCTCTGCAGTCTCTCACCAGGTCTGCAGCTATCGACCATTCTAGTAATGGAGTATTGAAAGTGATCAGAGGAAACTTTAATGATTCCAGAGGGAAAAAACTGAATCTCTGCAGAAACAAGATGCGTCAAATGATTTGAGTGAACATCTGTGACCTGGTTTGAGAGAGTTCATTCTGCACCATAATGTAATTTCAAATTAATTTTGTCGTTATTTCCCACGACGTAGAGCGACGTAGAACTAAGACCACGATGAAGAAAGAAATCTGATATTTCAAGACTGAAGTTGTAATTCTACCAGAATGAAGCCGTGATTGAGAGGAAAGTTATTACAAAAATAAAACCATCATTTTAAAATAAAGGCGTAATATTTTGAGTTTATTTCTCTCCTTCTGGATCCAGGGTCGTGAAACAATCTCCTTTCTTCTTGAGAAACTGTGAAAGGTCTCTAGATGTTATACTTATTTAATGTTACGTAATGTAGTGCCGATAGTATTAACAAGCATTTTGTTATTTATGAAACTTATACTAAAGTATCACTTAACAAAATGACTCAGAGCCTAAAATGAGACTTAGTTCTGGTAATATTGTGACGTTTTACTCTGGTAATCTCCTAACACTTCCACTGTGAACTGGTGAACCACAGTTTCTGGCCAGAAAAAACAAAGTGAGTGGAGAGAGCTGGAGGAGCTGCAGGGTTGAATGATGATGTGGTTTAATAAGATCACTCTGGGATCACACCCAGACATTTGATCCATTAGAGATATCAAATATAGATTAGAACCATTTAAGAAAAAAATATATAATAATACACAGAAATAAACAGCTGGAAGAAAAGAGAACAAAGTATTAGAGTGATTTAGAGTGAGGCAATGTCAGTGATATTTCTACATCATGCTGGTCCACAAACAGAATAAAGGTCGTTGTAGCTGGAGGGAAACACAGCTGCAGTTAAAACCTCATTGAAGTTGAACTTTAACAGACACCTTCAAACAACACAAGAGAAACTACAACACACACAGAGAGACAGCTGAGGCAGGAAAATTCAAATCAGAGACGATTCCTGATTTGTGCACAGTCAAACGATTGTTTCTGATGCTTGTGTTTCTGTCTCTTTCTCAAAGGAGATGGATTCTGTGGCTGCTGTAAGGATTAAGAAAACTTGTTTTGCTTCTATTTCTGGTTTCTATTTCTAAGTTGTATGTTATGGAAAATCATGTTCCTCTCTTTACAAATCAATTTAACCAGATTGAATCAGATCAACCTCACGGCCTCTTGTTCATCTGCGATTTCAAAATTCTATTTACAGATGAAATTCATAAATCTAAGGATCAAAGGATTTCGACCCGCTGTGCCCACACGTCAACACCAGTAACCAGAATAGAATCGACCAATCAGATGAGAACAGACAAAACAGGAAGTGGCACAGGAAGCAGCTACATCCTGGGAACAGAGTGGTGCTGCCGAAAAACACACTCGTACCCACACAGTCATATTTTCATTACAAAGGAGGACGCCTCATTGACTTCTATTCATTTCCTTCAACTTTACCCGAAACCCTCAGCAAACACTAACACAACCTAAACTTAAGATTGACTCATTTCACCAGTTGAGCCCATGAGTAACACAAGAACACACACACACACACACACACACACACACACTTGGCTGCATTGTGTCAACCACACCCAGACTAAAGAGATAAATAAAGAATGTGAAACAAAAGGTTGAAGACAAAGCGAAAAGGTGCCGAAGATTAATCACTAAAAGAAACGTTTAGAGACAAAAGCATGAGCCAAACAACACAATCGTTTATAACAATAACGCCAAAAACTGTTTGACACAAAGATTACTACACAACCCATCAGGTGAGACAACTGCTTTTGTCATAAACCAAAAGAATAAGTGGGTGAAGGTAACGAAATAAGAACCTTAATTCACAATGTCACAAAAAGTGTGTTTCTCTGTGTGTATATTGGTGCTTTGTGTCTGTGCAGGTTCTTTTGTTCCATAGTTAACTTCTCTCTGTCAACACGTATAGTCTCATACACACACACACACACACACACACACACACACACACACACATGCAGCTCCGGTGGGATTAGCCTGACAGGCTGCGGCTCAGAAATGAGTGGAGGTTTTCTGCAGCCCGTCATTAAAACTGCTGACACCTCCAGTGGAATATCATTTGTCTGAGGTGCAGAGAGAAGCCGAGCACAAACGGCTGCGTCACATCCACACGGTGCAACTTTTCAGACGAGCCCTGCGCAGGTCAGACAGCAGGAAAAAGCCTGTTTTCATCCCAGAGGAAGGATGTAGAGGGCGGGAGGGAGTCAGAATACTGGATCTTTTGGAAAAGGTCACAGAGTTTTATCAGAAATCATTTGATGTCAGTGACTTCCACATAATAGTTGCCATTGAACAGAATCAGGCGATTTTGAAGCTTAAAATTCAGATTTCTGACGTAAAAAGTCTGATAAAATGGACAAAAATCTAAAACTCTTTCATCTGCTGCTTCCTAAGCTTCACTACACCAGCACAGCAGCTCCGTTAAAAAGAAAGGAAACCAACATCATGCATCATGGTTTGTGTATTGGCTGCTGCAGAGAGGAAACTAGTTAGTCATCTGCTTGCGCACACACACACACACACACACACACTTGCAGTGCCTCGTTCATTTCTCTCCAGACGTACAGTAACAAGCTCTGCTGATCTGATCAGAGCCAAATTAAGAATTGTCCAATAAAGCTTGATGCGGGAAACGTCACAGGAAAATGTGGCACTTTTATTGAAGTCATTAATTCTCCCCGCAGGGCCTCAGGTCGGGGGCTTTTGAAACATGGACGGCTGCACGGCCACCCGGGCATGAAATGAACAGCCAGGATTAACTACCTGCAGCCTCCGTCCTTCTCGCTCTGCCTCAGCACCGAGGTCCTGTTTGTCTTTGCTGTTCAGTTTTTCTGTTTTTGTCGACTCGCCGCTTTCTCTCCGCTGCAACTCCAGCGTTGAGTTGTTTCCCTTCTTCATGTCGAGGACAAACTCTCTGAGTTGTAGCAGAGGGTCGGAGTTTCAGACGGCATCGAGAAAATCACTAAGCATCTAAATATAATAAAAAGTAATTCAACAAAAATATTATGGTAAGCAGATTTTGCATTTGGGTTCCACGTTGTTTAAATGTAAAACTGAGCAACCACAGGCAGAAGGTGAAGAATCTCTGTCAGACAGTCTACGTGATGTGGATATCAGATTTTTAAAGGTGGATAAACAGCGGAGGGATTTCTGACAAAGATCGGAAACACACTTCTTTTGAAAAGTCTGTAGCTCATGTTCTTTGATGGTGTTGAAGGTTACAGGGGTGTCACATGCACATGCCTGGAGAGAATTGTATGCTTGTCGCGTGATGGAGCACAGAGAAAACAGTATCCACTCAGTTCTAAGCTGAATTCGGTCAGTAACAACTTTGTGGATGTTTTAACTGACACAGACAGGACGAAAAAGCTTATTTTGTGGTGCCCCCCGGCATTTTGCGCTCTTCCCAACCACCTATGTTACCTCCGCCATGGACGACCCCTGTCTAATGACCTCAGAGACCTGTTTGTTATCTCAGTTCTTCAATTTTATGTGTCACATAAGTGTGTGACGTTCCAGTCTGAGGATTCATTTCACATTTTCATTTTCTCACCTTCGTCAGCAGGACAGAATGATTACCGACACTATGAGGGATTCAGAATTGCAGTTCTACTTTTTTTGACTCCAGACTCACAGATGGTTACCGTAATAAGAGGAAGGATATAAAAATGACAGAAAAGCTGTTTTTGTAAGAATATAAATAACTTTGTGCTGATTCATTATTAAAGCAGTTTCCCAAAGGATCAACGTTCCTGTTGTTGAGTTGCGTTCACATCCCATGACTATCTTTTTACTCATCGGCTTCATTTTATGGCTTTGTGCCACTGGGAACAGACGACTGGTAAAGCGGTGGCCAATCTCTGTGGTCTCCAGTAACTTCATTCATTCTGGTGCTGCACTGTAAATTCCTGAAATGTCTTTCGGGAAGGGGGGGGGGGGGGTGTGTGTGTGACGGAGAGGGAAGGAAGAACATTTTTAGAACAAGGGCAGGTAGAAATCTGGAGCTTTCTGGAGAAATCAGCTTTCAGAAGATTCATGTTTTCGCTTTTTATTTCCATTCTGTTTTTTCTTTTGTTTCTTTGCATTTAATCTCTCTCTTCTTTGTCGTTCTTTCTCTCAATCTGTTTTCCTTTTTGTCGATTCTCACGATTATGAAGCTTGTGTGATGTTCATCATCAGAAGCTACTATTGTTCTACTCACACACACACAGGTGAGACGGCCACATGATGACAGGGTCCTCGGGCCTCGGTCTCATGACTCGGCCCGGGCGCAGTTATCTTGCAGTCGCTCTCTCTCTTCTTGTTCTCAGCTGCTCTCAGCGGCGCCGTCATCTCGTCCGACAAGCTCTGTGTCGACGGACACGACGTTCGGGCTGCGTCACAACAGCCACACATCCTGATTAGTGTTTTCACTGATACTGCAGCTGTGTGACGGCACGTTGTCCTTTAGAGTTCCACTGTGACATGTTGAAAAGTGTTCATATGTAAGGTTTATTTTTTTATCTTGGCATTAAAGCTGCATCTCCTCCTGTGCACCACAGGTTTCCTTTTCCACACAGCAGCAATATAACACTTTGGTGGATCAGTAAATTTACCAGCTTTTATCAAGAGGATATTTTTAGAATCACTGTATTATCAGTTTTTTCACCCACGTGTGTTCCTGTTTGTCTTTGTTCAGCGTCGTTAAGTACTTGTCATTGTTCCCAGCATGTTCGAGTGATTTAAGTGCTGCACTGTGGTACAAACAAGATCCTGTGGAATAAGACATGTACAGATTGCTTTTACCTTGTTATTGTAATTTCTTAATCCAGACGAATTTGAAAAACTAAAATATTAAATAAACAAGAGCGTCAGCACCTCTGCTTTGGCCCAAAATATCCTTTGTGATTGTTTAGTTAATATAGAAGAAATATAAAAATGAAAAAAGGAAGTGGTCCATTTTTCATTTTCTGGAGGGGTTGGGTTTGACCCGAGGAGGAACCCTTTACTTTTTTGAGTGGATCAGGATAAACAGGCGGAACCAGGAATGTTTATGTACCGTGTGGAGATACAGTGTGTTAGCCTCGGTGGAGGTTTGCACTCTCCAAGCGCTCTTCTTCTTTCTCATGAAACAAAAAGAAAGTGAAAATAGAAAATCCCTGTTTGTGCCCTTTGATTTGCATCTGCACCAAACTTGAACGTGTTCTTCCCGCAGGCCCCACGTTTGGTGGAAATCAGATTTTGGCTTAATCCTGTTAACAAACAAAAAAAACATAATGAAGTCTAAAGAAAAAATCACACATATACGATCTTCCCAAATACTGTATCCTGCCATTATTGTGGTTTTCATGGTTAAACACAGCTGTAAAACCTTCTTTCTTGAGCCTCTTTGTTCTTGGATCTTCGCTGTAAACACAAACCTCAGAGCCCGTTTTTGTCGCCTCTGCAGGGACCTGGAAGTCAGATGCCACAAAGTCAGATGCCACGGTCGTGCACTTTCCTCCTGAGATATTACAGACACAGATTACCTCGCTGCAGACTGAGCCTTTCTAATAATACAGTCTGGTCGTTTGGTCCAGATATACCCAATCATCTTCACTGTAATCTAATCTGAAGTCATCATCTGTCGCGACTCACCTGTAACTGGATTAGGTCTCTGATGGATCGGTGTTATAACCGTGACCCAGGGCGACGGCCACACCGCTGGTGACAGCTGTCTGTCAGCAGTTCCTCACACGCTGAGTTCAACCAGAGCAGCAGATAGACCACGGAGACTGTAGAGTGTAATATCATCAGCACAGGGATGAACAGACTGTGAAATCCAAATTTACAGGAGGTTTTTAGTCACGCAACCTAAAAAAGAAGATTTTAAATGTTATGAAGATACAGAATTGAAATCCAGTTCCTCTTCAGTGACTGAACAAACAAACGTTCATCTATTATTTATCAAGGAGAAGAATCTTAATCCCACTTAGACGCTGACTTTCACTAGAGCAAAGAAAAACACGAGTAAATCCTCCTCTGATCAAAGTTCTGATGGTTCTGCTCGTCCGCCCACAAAATTGAGAAGTTTCAACCTTTTTGTAAAATGGATAAAAACTGTGTCAGTCCATTTTCAGAATGGGGACAAGGTTCTAAAGCTTTTTATTTAAATGTCCTCTGGTCGCATGATTGTTGACAAAGTCATGTAAGGATGGAGGGGAGACTTTGCTTGGTCCCCAGAGGATGAATCAGAAACTTTAATCTTTCCTCAATTTTTGAATCGAGCACCAACATCACATCAAAATCGTAGATTGGACGAAATAACAATTCCCAAAAATGAAGACAAATCCTCTTGATTGCCCCCTGGTGGCTGGCTGCCATATAGGTCATAAACCCTGCCTCCTCCCTGTTAGCAGATGGGACACGGACATAAAAAGTCAAACTGAATGTTAAATAAATTATCTCAAAGAGGGTCGGTCCCTCGCCACCATCACTACGACTCTGGCTCCAAATATGCAAGAAGGCAGCGTTCGTATCCGGGATAATTTAGCTTCATTTCTGTCTAGTGGGAGGAAGTGGAGATGTGTCGTCCATCTTTATTTACAGTCTACGCTCCATACTGACACACTTGAAAATGAATATCACCTTTACAAAGTAGAAACAGCGATGGTGAAACGTGAGAGGAGGGATATATGAGTGTTGGTGACAAGTACCTACAATCAAGTCTGGTTGCCTTCATGCTAACTCACCTAGAACGATTGTGTGAGGAGCATGTGTTGTAGTGTTTCATGAGAGGTCGGGTTTCACTTTACTCTTTCCTACAATAACTGATGCCAGGGTAAGTTCAATGAAAGCTCGACGTGTCTGAATCAGCTTTGTAAAATGTCTCACAGCTTTTTTCTCCTGCGCACCACCCGGTTCCTTCGTGCTCCAGCCGCTGGCCTGCTTCCATGTGACACGGCAGATATGTCGGAGCTCACCACAGATGCTGTGATTACACTGTGACTATCACAGGAGCATCTCTCTGCCAGGCCTCGGGCCTGTGCAGGCCTGTGAACAGGAACCTGCACAGACTCACGGTGGACGTGTTTGGAGAACTGCGATGTGCGGTGTCTTATTTGGAGAGAGAGAGGCCACAGGGTTCAGTGTGTTGCTGCTGAACAGGTCTGCTTTGATTTACTCAGCTTCATCAATGAAGGAGATAAGAAACATACTTTCATCCCATGTGAGGTTTTTAACGTCCGGTTGAGACCAAAGAAGCTGAGAAACGTTCCATAAAACCTCATTGCTGTTTGAAAACAAGCTTCTCAACCCCTGAAGCAGATAGAGACGTGAAATAAAAGATATTTGATGGATTCAGTATTTTCCTTTGATTGTAACTCATTACTGTTTTACTAAATTTCGTGAACATAAATAAAACAACTAAGCCGGCAAACTCGTCGTGATCCCCCCTCCTTCTTTCTCCTCTAACATGTCTGTTTCCAACAGACTGCACTTTGTCGCCAAGAGCACTAGCAAGCCAGTCAAGCTACATTTCCCATCATGTATTTGACCTTTTCCTAGAAGTGAATCACAACGTATCATCAGTCACAGATTGAAATCATTGAATAAAACCGGTTCCTCAGGATCGCCCTGTCACCTACAGAGAAAAACACCTGCAGCCAAACTGCAGAAAGAAAAACTGAAACACAGTCAGAAGTTTAGTTTGTCTGTAAACTTGATGTTTTACATTCAGAAAAAAGCTTGGTAACACACTAGATGAAAGAGACACTTCAAAGCATCTCACGTCTCTGAACCTGTGCTGCTCTGTAGGGTATATATTTATATACTGGTGAGGACCTTCACTGATATAATGCTTTTCTTAGCTCCAGAGACAAAGAGCTGTAACAAGAGCCGTCGTTTGTCCGTCTCTCTTCATGCTGCCGGTGAAGTGATCGCTTCCTCAAGTGACCACAGTTCAGAAGTGGCATCCATCTTGTTGTCTTGTTCTTGGCAAATTGGCGAATGACGGGTGTTTCCCAGAAACAATGAGTGAATCATTTTTTCTCTTTTTATACGTAACCGACAAAACTTTCCTTTTCCTCCTCTCCTCTCCTCTCCTCTCCTCTCCTCTCCTCTCCTCTCCTCTCCTCTCCTCTCCTCTCCTCTCCTCTCCTCTCCTCTCCTCTCCTCTCCTCTCCTCTCGCTGTGTGTTTATTGTCGTTGTGTTCATCAGGACGGACGATGCTGGGACTTTTCCCACCACACTTATGGGAGCTGACACCGAGTCGTCCTCCCTCCTGTTTACAACTAATTATGACAGTCGGGGCCCTGAGGGACGCCTGTCTCTGACTGGGAGCCATGAGGACAGGGGATGTGATGCAGCTGTCGTCTCTGACTAATACATTTATTAAACATCAGCACAGAGAAGAGTCTGAGATCAGACCAAAGTCTTCCTGCAGTTTTGGTGAGATATGGTGAAAGTAAAGCGTGGAAACACTTTTTGGGACGGTTCGAACTTCCAGACCAATTCCAGGAAGCTTGTGGTCCTTGCCCTGCGTCTATAAACCAATCACTGTCCAGTATCTCATCTTGTATCTATAAAAATGGGTCAACGCCCTTAAACACTCTGTTAGTGTGGGTGGCCCATCCTGAAAATTAGTCCACACAAAACTCTACTTGCATATTTGTTCTTTTAATGAATTTTAGAGCACTTCGAGTCTCCAGGCAGCTTCTCATTGGCTTCAAAAGACTAAATGTGACCAACACGTCATTAGACTCATGTCTGTGTAGCTGCTTTCCCTGTGTTTCACAACAGCAGATTACAAAATGAACACAAGTACACAATCTCATTAAGAAATGGCAAATGTTTCCATTCAGGCAGAGTCTCTCTCTCTCACTCTCTAGTCAAGCATTCGCACAATAACTCCATTATGTAATTGTACATTTTCTGTATATATATAGATTTCCCACTATTACCAACCACTCAAACTGGGATACAGTACACACACACACACACACACACACACACACACACATTCATACAGTGCATCTATGTGCAGCACTTTCTCCGTCACACGTCACTCACACACTGCCAGCGCAGCAGTCCGGGATAATTTGGGCGTCAGTGTCTCGCCCAAGGACACTTCCATTATCTAAACCACTTATCCTCTGAGGGTCACATGGGACTGGAGCCAATCCCAGCTGACATTGGCCCAGAAGCGGGGGTGCACCTGCAGGTCACCGGTGTATTGCAGCGCCGACATAAAGAGACACAATCACAATCAACTCTCCAAATAACCGAATCAAGATCTGAATGTCTTTGGGACTGTGGGAGGAACCTGGAAATCCTCAGAACATGCAAACACAGACACAAGTATTATCTAAAGGAAATGTTGTCGAGGCAAAGTGTGTGTGTGTGTGTGTGTCTGCCTAAGAGAGAGAGAGTGCACATGAGATAAAGGGGGCGAGTGTAAAGAGGAATCCATATGAAAGCTGAAACTTTGCATCAATCATTCCTTATTCAATTCAGCTCACTTACTTGGGTAAAAATAGCAGCAGCTAAAACTCTGGGCAACACTAGTTATTGGTAACGTACACGGCTCGTGTTCCATCGGCCGGGCTCACGATGGACAGGGCGTCCAGTTCCACGTCTGGAGACACGGAGGAGAACGACTCTTTGTCTTTGCACCTCTGTGTCTTTCAGACACTTGTGTCTCAGGAGGATTCAAGTTGTGTAAAATGTGCACTCAGGGTTTCATAAGAGGCAGAAATCACAGATATAAACGTAATGAATTGCAGCTTCCAGTCTGAAATGATGATCTTTGACCTGAGCTCTCAGTGTTTCCTGGATCAAGAGCGTTGGTGTCGAAGCAATGTGTCTTTTTGTCTTTTGGAGGGGGTGGGGGGTGCAATGGACATTTACAGACACATATTGATCCAGTTGAAGATATTTCATTGTACGATACCAATCTTGCTTTTTCTCTTGAGCTGTTTCCAGAGAGAACGCAAATGTCTGAGTTAGTGCTCCAGACATTTCCCTTTTCCTGCCGACCCCCTGGTGAGCGAGCTCTGGATAATCTGTATAATTAAGAGCGAGCAAGTGGGCGTGTTGATGACATTTCTAACACACAATGGATGCAAATCTGATAGAACTGTGAACTGTGAACTGTGAACTGTGAACTGTGAACTGTGAACTGTGAACTGTGAACTGTGAACTGTGAACTGTGAACCCTAAGCCTTGGAATCAGTCAGAAACACTAATGTGCAGCAGCGTCTCCGTGGTCGGCCGGAGAAAACTTTACAGAAAATGTTTCCACTGAAAAGAAAGTGTAAGCGTGATGACGCTTAATGATGTTTGGTTTAAAAATGATATAGTATTAGTCATCTGGCTATGGATTTGTGTGTGTGTGTGTGTGTGTGTGTGTGTGTGTGTGTGTGTGTGTGTGTTTAAGAGGTGTGTTAACATGTTTGATAGAGCAGCATAACTGTTTCCTGCTTCCACTGTTTGACTGTCAACAGGAATGTTTGGCAAATACTTACTGTCAGAACACACACACACACACACACACACACACACACACACACACACACTTCTCAGCAGGGTAAATTATTACATCGCTGGCCCTGACGTTTCCTCTTTCTAAGATTCAGGTCAGGATCTTCTTTGTGTCGTCTTCCCTCCCGCCTCCACATTATCAAGTGTTTCTGCAAACACACACAACCATTTAAACAACCAAACAATTCATACACATATCACACAACGTGAGTTTAATGTGTTTTGCCTTTTCCACTGACAAATATCCAGATGTTGTGTGGAGACTTTGTTCCTCGGTGAGGTCACTGTGACCTTGACCTTTGACTTTTGACCACTCAGATCTAATCAGTTAGAACACGCGTGCTTGTTTCTCTAGAGACAATCTTAAGATAATGTTTTCATGAGGCGAGAAAAGGAGTTTGTTCAGTCACAGTGACCAAATTTCTTGAGATATCGTTTTCACAAGAATACGACAGAGACCTGAGAACATGGAGCCTCCGATCGCTGGCTGGTGCTGATGCATATAAATAAAAGTTCCATTATCGTCTGGTGATAACTGACACTCACGTCCTGACGTCACACAACTTCATCTTTATCAAAGCCGCTGACACAGCTCAACTCTACATGTTGTTGTGTTACCTCACACTAAGTTCTTCATTGTTGTTTGTGGTTGTTGTTGATTTTAAATGTGCAGCGGTCGAGTTGTGATGTTCAGAGTTTGGTTACCAGGACGAAGCCAAAAGTTCAGAGGGAAGTGAAAGGAAGAAAGAGGAGGACGAGGAGAGAGTGTGTGTGTGTGTGTGTGTGTGTGTGTGTGTGTGTGTGTGTGTGTGTGTGTGTGTGTGTGTGTGCGCCCCCTGCTGAGAGCCAGGTGTGACATCCTCACGGCCGCCTTGACCTAATCTTCTCTGGAAGCAGATCAAACGCTGCTGCGCTGCACCAGACGACACAGAACAAGTTGATATAGGCCTCTATTGTACACACACTCTGATACACAGACAGACACACACACACACACACACACAGACGCACACATTTCAAACCCCTAATAAACCCCCTGAACCTCCCTCCAGCTGTGAACATATTTACATTCAGTCCCTATAGAACTGTTCCTTATGTAAAACAAAAGATTTGAACTGAATGTTTTGGAAAGAAAGCAAAGCTCTTTAATACATGAGACTTCACAGAGCAGCTGAAGGACATTAAGAGAAGAGGAAACGCTGTCCACAGTGGACAGCCTGTCGTCTTCACCCTGTCGTCTTCTGCAAATGAACGGAAATCAAAAACATTAGAGAAATATTTACTCTTATATCAGGATTTGAGTCATTTCCTTGAGTCATTTATCTTAAAGTATCTTTAGCAAAGTGGCCCAGTGATGAGCTGAATAGAGAAAAGGACCCAGTGAGGTGAAGGCTCCGGATTCGAACCCCGGTTCAGCCAGTGTCCCCCAGTGTGGAGTCTGTTCTCCACGTGTCTGCACAGGTTTTACTCTGCAGACTGTGGGGGGGAAGACTCTGTGACTCTGGGAAGATGTGGCTCGTCCACTAACCAGAAGGTCAGCGGTTCCCTGTCTCTCCTATTCACCATCCCCAAATTGCACCTGACGGCTTTGCCAGCAGAGTATGATTGATTTAATAAATACAAACCATTTACCGTACCAGGAGGTCGCACACCCACAGTTGCACGTGTGTGACCATCGCATGCAAACGCTGCGTGATTAAGATCTGATCAAACACACTGATAACAGGGCGAATAAAGAAAACACAGGTGAAGTTCACTGAGAAACAAACCGGTGTCACCGTGTGTCAGTCGTCTTATTGTGAACTCCGGTCAGACGTGTCCCAAGTTACTGGATTCAGGATCGAACATGTTTGTATTTAAATGGACGAATCTCAGCTCTTGCTTTACCAACAGCAATAAATGAAGTTATAGTTAAAGGCAGGAGAGAAACCAGGCCTTGCATTAGTTTGTCCTCTTCTCTTATGTCAGTCTGTCTTTTAATTTGTGTGTCTTGTCTTGTGTTTTGCTTTTCCTCCGTCTTCTCCCTGTGTCCTGAAGGAAAGCTTGAATATATAAGTTTAATACTTTCGGTACTTTATTCAGAATTGTTCCATTTTGACTTTATGATCCTAACGTGAGAGGATTTCATTCACTGGTTCAAATGAGTAATGAAAATGTGATTTCTTCATCTTAACGACAAACAGAAACACGTATATTTACACAAACGCAAATTGAAATGAAACAAAAATAAACCCCGAGCACGACGCAGCAGTTAAATCTGTTCACGCTGCAAACGATCACGATCCCAGAACATTTCAGAGGAGTGAAGTTTCCCTAAAAGGCTAAAAACAAAAAGTTTGTTCTTGCCTCTGCTCAGATTCCTCATCGAGACATCATCACTTTTTTGTTTGGATGTGGAATTCTAACAATGCAAACAAGCCGTTTGGAGCCGTGTGAAGGAAAAACAAGACGTTTCACCTCCGGTCTGACGAGCGGCGACCAGATATTACCAACATGTGGAATCCTGACAACACAAACGAGCCTTTTGGGGCAAAGAAGGGAGAAATGATCATTTAGAACTCAGGTCAATCAGACCTCGAGCAGTGAGATGTGTGTGTTCTGTGGTGGTGATGTGTGTGACAACAGATCACAGCAGGTGTTTCCCCAACAAGGAGCGATTTGACAAGATGACCTCACTTATCCCTCGTGTGTGTGTGTGTGTGTGTGTGTGTGTGTGTGTGTGTGTGTGTGTGTGAGTGTGTGTGTGTGTGTGTGTGTGTGTGTGTGTGTGTGTGTGTGTGTGTGTGTGAGTGTGTGTGTGAGTGTGTGTATGTGTGTGTGAGTGTGTGTGTGTGTGTGTGTGTGTGTGAGTGTGTGTGTGTGTGTGTGTGTGTGTGTGTGTGTGTGTGTGTGTGTGTGTGAGTGTGTGTGTGTGTGTGTGTGTGTGTGTGTGTGTGTTTCGCCTCAACCCAAAGTCACTGTTCCACACCAGCGGCTGTCACATTATCACAAACTGAACCTGTTTCCGTCACAGATCTTTATTTGTTGTGCGCGGACAGACGACTCTGCGGCTCCTCCTTCCACTGGTAACCAGGAAGTGGAACTCTGACTCAATGGGCTCGCCCTTTTTGTTTTAAATAGGAAACACCATGCTCGATAGGTCAAACGTCAAAGGTCAAGTTCAACAAAAACAGAGTTCGAAAAACCACATTTTCCAAGATATTCACTGAAAATAATAGAAAGACAATCTAAAGCTTTTACTGATCAAGGTAGTTCTGGTTGGAATCACTATGGAGGGAGAAATAAATATATGCAACCAATAAGATTAGAAGGTTAGGGCATCAACAGCTTATTTAGATGAGCCAATCATTGCTTTTCTTCATTCTTATTTCAACTTCAGTCTCTTTCTCCGATAAAATGTTCACTGAAATGTGTAAAACCCGTCACAAATATTCCTGAAATCTATAAGAGGAATGACAAGAAGCTGAAACACACATAAACCACAGTCGGTCCGTCCCCGGCGCTTCAGAACACATCTGAGCAAAGCGATTGAAAGCATGTGTGGACTCACGTCGAGCTCCAAGACGTATAAACAGAGGCTGAGCTCAGGGCGGAAGGTGAGAAGTTGAGGAGTGAACGAGTGTGTTCTCTCTCTCCCTCCCTCTCTCTCTCTGTGCTGTACATGTGTATTCAGGTCATGTTTATATGCAGGCTTACATTGTGCTTATCGTATGTCCTGGACTCTGTGTTTCTGCTGCTGCTCCAGCGTCAGTGTCAGCATGTTCTGTGTTATCGGACCAGATGCTTGAGAGTCTCTGCATGTCACTCAGATAAATGAGATCCACGGCTGATCCACTGTACCCGCCGCCTCCTTCTCTGCCTTTTCTGTGTCAGTCCATCCATCTTGGTCTTTTCCTGAAGGAGACGTGTGATGCTTTTCTCTCGTGTGGTATACAGGTTGTTTTTGTTCTGCAAAGTTAGAAAGCTCATCTCTCTGCACAGAAAACACTGGAGCTCCTCACACATGCATCCTGTCACTAGGCTGCCAGACTGTCAGCATTACTGCCTGTGTTTGTCTTTATTTGATTTTATACTTTTTATATCCCTAGTTTTATATTTTAGGTTTTATTCTCGCACTGTTTTTAAATACACTTACATCTGCTTCGTCTTTGTCTAAATCACAACTTGGTGTAGTTTCAGTTATTTATCTTTAACACTCAAATATTCATATTGTCAATATCTCCATTAGCACAAACTTCTTTCCAGTGACTTGAGACTTTCATCTCACTGCAGGGAACTTATTTATGACACATTTTGACCTTTTATTATTCTTATGCTCTGTTTTATTTGCTACTGGTCTGTCTGTCTGTATGTCTGTCTGTCTGTCTGTCTGTCTGTCTGTCTGTCTCTCTGTCTATCTGTATATCTAAATACCTCATCTGTCTGGATGATTCTTCAGAATTATTGTGGTGATATAACAATGCCACACATTTGCAAGTTGAATGCAGCAGAATCCATGTAAAAACAATTTAGCCTTAATAGAAAACCCCTAATAAATGAATATGCAGTATATAATGCCGTCCGACAATATTAAAAAGAAATTAAATATGAAATTAAAGGGTATAAAATGAGTGCCCCATATTTATGTTAATGTTTTCTGTACATTTTAAATTTTTTGTCGGTGTCTTGAAGGTTTGTTCTGTTTCAATCTGCCCTCCTTCTGTTCACATCACTTTTTTATTTGCTTCGATCATTGATGTAGATAATAAACATCACTGCAACATGTTGAAAGTCCTACTGAAACTAGACTGACACTCAGTAGAGCGCAACCACAAAGCACTAGACCCAGATGTCTGTTTAATTCTCTCACACACTCATAAATATCAGTGATGATTTGTTTCCCGGAAAATCTGAGTAAATGTAAAACTAAAACAAAACAAAACCAAAAAACGCCCTTATCTCACAATGTTAAAGAAAGTGATTTTAAAAACTCCCAGATCTGCCCTTTTTTTCGGTGGTAATCCATTTAGTATGTTTTGTGTCATCCTGCTGAAAAACAAACAGGGAGACAGGGATGAAGACATAACTTCCTCAGTGTGGGCATCACAGAATCACAAGATAAGACCGGTTGTGCTTGTTGTTTTGTTTGACGTGTGATTTTACAGAATCATAAATGAACAGCGTCTGTATCTCTGTCTCCTGCAGATGTTTGGAGGCAAATGGACGACCTGTCTCCTGCCAAGTGCTGCAGCTCTGTGAAGTCATTCCTGCGTTTGAGTACGAGCATCCCTCAGGAGTTTAGTGTGTCACTGGGACCTTGAGTCACACACAGACGCACACACACACACACACACACACACACACACACACACACACACACACACTGGTGTTCGGCCGCTCCCCAGCTCACCAGCCCTGGCAGACCTCTTATCTCTAAAAGATTGATGAGGTCCCGTCCAGGCGCCGGAGGCCTGGCACAGCGTTGATAAGGCAGCTTTCATTTCAGCACATTTCATCCCTCCTTCCTTTCTTCTCCTCTTCTCCATCGCACTGAGGGAAGCGTTCGGGTCAAGAGGGACGGTCCTCTCAGAAACCATGAGATGCCCCGGAGGTGACAGCTCTGTCTTTTGCGGCCGCGTGGTCGGCGAGCAGGACGCCAGAGTCGGCATGTCACTGTCCAACTGCTGGAGCTGGAATATAGTGAAACTGCAGAGAGACGCTCAGAGCTGAGAGCACGTCACACACCCCTGCACACACACACACACACACACACACGCACACACGCACACACACAGTGTTCCACACAGGACAATGTGCAACATCTCGTTCTGTGAGGTGGACAGTAAGGTGGACCAGTTCTTCCAGCCCACGCTCTACATCATCGTCATCGTCCTGGGGCTGCCCACTAACTGCATGGCTCTGTGGGCGGCCTACATGCAGGTGAGGAGGACACACACACACACACACACACACACAACCAGTAAGCTATTCTAGAAATAAAGTTTCAAACCATAGACTGTAAATAAAGATGGACTCAGCCCACTATCCTCCAGTCTGCATCCCAGAGTGTCAAGGGACCAGATACAGAATGAACGATGTCTGAACTACATGTAGAAACGTGTGAATGTGACGTAATAGCTCATATAGATTGAAAATAAGTATATATTCAATTAAATTAAATCAAAAATAACTTTATCTGTCTCCGTGGGGGAATTCAAAAGTATATTTGGTGGAATAATGACGTCCCCCAAACTCACTGGTGTGCATCAGCCCTCCCATTACTTGTCATTGCTGTTGTTGGTCTGTAAACAGTTTTGATTTGTTTGTGCGGCCGCTCATTAGACAAACTTGTCATTTTCAGTCAGTTAATTGTGAAAGGAAAGTCGTATAATGAGTCATGCAACAAATTACAGATTTGTAAAGTAAAACTGCTCGATCTCCCATTGTCCGAAGTAACGTGTCCATTATTCTCCTGGAGGATCTTTTCCCATAAAGCACCAAACACTCCGTGTTTCCCACCGAGCGTCGGTTTGCTTTGGCAGCTAACTTTGACTTTTCATTCAAACAACTTCACTAACTCGTATTTTTTCAATACGACATTTCAACATTAGATTATTGTTTAGTTTCCATCTGTGCGTCAATATCATTTTCTATCAACTTTCAACAACCGTTCAAACAAAAACACAAGTGAAGACGTCTCAGAGAAGCAGAGGTGAACTGGATCACAGGTGCATTCTGGTTATTGTAGTAACAGAAAACCCTCCAGTGCTTGTAACATTGATCTGATTCCTGAGAAACCACCTGAGCTGAATCCAGAACATGAACAGAATTGGCGTGCTGTTTATTTATCAGGGCAGCTCTGCCTAAATATTAACATTGCTACATCAATACATCATGAGAAACTGAGCCGTCTCCATGTGGCTGCAGAGTTTAGTGCTGACAAATCATCAGAAAAGCTGGAACTGACTCCTCCAAGATATCTGCCCATTTATTTACAATGTGGTCATAAGTCTTATTCTAATTATTATTATTAACCAGGAAAAGTCCCTTTGAAAAATCTTTTTAATACCTTTTAGAGCCCTGAACAAAATAAAACGTGCTCTCCCATCCCGCCTTCTTCTCATTTCCTTTCTTCCCCACTCCTCCGTCCAGGTGCGCCAACGCAACGAGCTGGGCATCTACCTGATCAACCTGTCGGTGGCCGACCTCCTCTACATCACCACTCTGCCTCTGTGGATCGACTACTTCCTGCAGCACGATGACTGGATCCACGGTCAGGAGAGCTGCAAGCTGTTCGGCTTCATCTTCTACACCAACATCTACGTCAGCATCGCCTTCCTCTGCTGCATCTCGCTGGACAGGTACCTGGCGGTGGCGTACCCTATGCGCTTCGCCAAGGTCCGACGAATCAAAACAGGTACATGTCGGGTGAAGAAGATTTACGCCCTTAAAATAAACCCACAAGGGAAAATAAGGCAACCATGAACCCTTCTAGATAAAAGCACTGAAGTCGTTTCAGGGTTTTCTGAGGGGATGAATTGTTCAGAACCCCCTCGAAAACCAGAGGAAACCTCTCAAGGGGTTAATCCCATGAACCTAATTTTTCTAATCTAAAATAAAACGTTCATCTGTAGAAAGAAAAAGGGGATTTTCCAATCGTGCAAAAGTCAGTAGTTTCAAATCAGACCCTGCAACCCGTTGTGGTTTCACATGATTAAAATATTTCAATTTTGATGATTATGTCCCAGAACGGTGCTGCTGCCAAGCCTGGGGGGGGGGGGGGGGGGGGGGGGGGGGGGGGGGGTGTGCATCTTAACATCTGCTAAATCTGACGCAACAGGAAATTCACTTTGTGCAGAGATAAGATCACTTACATGTCAGAAGATGTTTAATAAATAAATACTTGAACGAGCTTCGCAGAGGAACGTTTCTAGAAAGACACATTCATTCAATTGGAAACTTCATATTGAGACAGTGAGGTTTAATTTCAATAAGAACAGTGTGTTCGTTGTTTCTTAAGTTGATAAATGCAACTCTTCATGTGTCTGTGAAACCAGTTTTCCTTCAGTACAGATTTCACTAAAAGGAATCAAAGTTTCCATTAAGTCTAATGTTCCTCTCTCCTCTTCTGAACGTCCTGCAGCCGTCATGGTCAGCGCCATGGTGTGGATCATCGAGATCGTCGCCAACTCGGCTCCTCTCTTCCACGACGAGCTCTTCCAGGATCGCTTCAACCACACCTTCTGCTTTGAGAAGTATCCCATGCAGGACTGGGTGGCCGGGATGAACCTCTACAGGACGTTTCTGGGCTTCCTGGCCCCCTGGACGGCCATGCTGGTGGCCTACAGAGGGATCCTGGCAGCAGTGCGCTGCAACGTCTCAACTGAACGCCAGGAGAAGGCAAAAATTCAGCGCCTGGCTCTGAGTTTGATCCTGATTGTGTTGCTCTGCTTCGGACCGTACCACATCCTCCTCCTGGTGCGGAGCGTCATGTTCCTGAGGAAGCCGTGTGACTGTGGCTCGGAGGAGAGCTTGTTCGCAGCGTACCACGTGTCGTTAGCGCTGACCAGCTTAAACTGTGTCGCAGACCCCATTTTGTACTGTTTCGTCAATGAGGGCGCTCGGCACGACGTCGGCCGAGCCCTGTCAGCGATGATCTCTGTGGCCTGCCACAAGGGCTCCTGTTCCTCACCATCGCACGCCGACAAACTGAATGCCGGTTCGGTTACGATAGAAACGCCACTAGCGGCGAAGAAGCAGCCTTGCGTGTATGTTGACGGTGGCAAGACGAGCAGCTACAAGACAGAGCTGGTGGCTCTGAAGGAAGAGTGTCTACAGATGACCATCCTCAGTGTCAGGAAGTGACTTGTACCCGCAACAGGAAGTAGCGGGTTCAAACTGCGCCGGTTAGTGGGAGGAGGAACATCCCAACACGCCTGATTTCTTCTGGTCTGACAGGTTTGAATCAGACACACTCCGGGCTGTAGATCCTTAGAGTCAATGTTTCCACTCGGAGGCACTGATGAAGTAAACAGGAAGCACAGTCTGTAGCCGCGGTAGCAGCCCCGGCAAAATGCTCATGCCAATTATGAGGAGAGTTCATGTGCAGAGCCTCAGTGGGATAGGTGCTGGATAATGAATACACATGTTGAATACACACCAGAAAACTCAAATTGTTTGGGGGGGAAAGAAAAATGATTTAAAAAAAAAAACTGCTTTGTAATTGTTAAATCTTTATGAATAGAAGAGAAAGAATGTGAAGTTTGGCCTGAAGGTGGCGCCTGAAGACCTGAAGGTTTATCTTTTGTCCGGTGGCCATTAAAACGTATCTCTGAGTGACAGCTCGTCAGGGTCAGTTCTACGTCGCTGCTTTGGTTTCACACTAATGCGGATATTTTGCAAAACGAACCTGCTCCTCTGTGTTCGAGCTTCTCGTCCACACCAAAACGTCCAGATCTTTACAAACGTGCAGATTTTCCAAAACTCTGGTTTCTGTGTATCCGTGTGCTTCAGAAATGATGACATCACAGTTTACTTCACGCTCGCTACCACTGTTCACAAGCCAGAGGCCACAACGACAGTGGCGGCATATTTAGCATCACCGCACCACACTTCATTCGCCGGCATCTTGAGCACGCTCGCAATGTTCTCCACTGGTATTTGACTGATTGTTAAAGTAGACTTTATCGCCACCTACTGGCCCCGCATGCATGTTTGAGCGTTTGTAGTCGTTTTTGTGTTCGCGTCTCGATATTTACTAAAATGAAAGTCATGTGGACAGATCTTTTTTTCAAATTTTCTAAAAAATATCCGCAGTGTTGTCGACGAGGCGGGAATTACGTTACTTGTGCACGGCTGTACTGAATGCTGATGTCATCATATCAACATGCTGTGTCATGGCTGCCACGGATTCAGACATTGGATTTTGAGGTCGACACTTGCGGCGTTGGACCAGAAGAATTTCTCGTCTGCTGGTGGTTCAGTATGAAGAGTCAGGGCTCCACCAAAGTCCTGAGGATTCAGCCTCAGTGGACCATGAATTGTCTGCACCACCTTTCATGCCAATCCCCCCAGTAGATGAGGAACTGGTTCATTGTTGGCGCAACAGAGCGACAGACCAGCGGACAGCCCTACAGCCATCAAGCTAAATTTGATCACTGTGCCAGGACTCATTCATGCCCAGGAGGACGTCCTCTGATATTTAAGTGGATTTATTTAAACAGACGCACTGACAGGACTCAGACTGTTTGGACATCCAGCGGGACAAGCTTGGGGTTCGACACCTAAGGCTGCCACTTTGGAAGATACCAGAAGAACAGAGGTGTAATGAAATAACAGATTCCTGTTCCAATGCTCGTTGGAAATGTGTTTACTGTTTCGTTAGTGTTTAAAAGGAAACAGTGTGAAGTACCTCAGCTCGTAAACTGTGACAGAATGAAATTTCTTCTTTAATGTGAGCCATGTTGTTTTTCTTTTTCTTTTCTTGTTACGACAAATTAAAACCAAAGCCTTTTACGTGAATTCAGCTCCGAGTGAAAGTCCGTCCCTGCTGGTTTTGAACATTCACTGCAAACGAACCAAACCTTGGTTTTACTTTGATCCAGAGCAGGAACTCCTCCTTTGGTTGGAATACATTTTTATTTTAACAAAAATATTCTGTATGTTTGGACCAGAACAAGGTGTGAACGTGTCCTCGTCCTTCCATCTGATTAAATACTGATCAAATAAATCCTACACACGCTTTTCAAGTCATCAAAGTAGTTTGGGATTAAACTAAACATTCATGTGATCGGACATTACGAGATACTGACTTTCCTTGTGTGCAGTATTATTATTTCCTGGTGATAGACAAGTCTCCATGCTGCAGCTCCACCTGCCAACTATTCCATCAGAGGGATGAGAATGTCTTTTAACGTTGTCTCGGCATGAAAGCGTTTCTGTGTTTGGGTTTTTTTTGTTTGGTTTTTGGACACTTCCAGCTTGTCAGGTTTTGCCCTAAACGCTGCTCTGTCTGTGTGCCGCTGCTTTTCTTGTGGAATCCGTGTCTCGGAGAAGAGGTACCAGGCTTCATCATGTGCATTAGTGGATCGACAGTGTCAAGAGAAATAAATTATGCATCTGAAAACTTCACATCTTTTCCTGTTTGTTTGTTTGTTTGTTTGTTTAGCATCTGCAACATTGAAACAGGGACAGAGACGTTTCCCTCAGGTTTGAAGAGCAAATTCTTCATATTTTCAAGGTTTCCTGCTGAATATTGGAGATAAACTCTGTTTTTTAATAACTTCTGAGTCTTTTGAACTGATCTCAGTTCAGCTTCACTCTTCACCTGCAGCTGGTCGTGACAGTTGAAGCTGTGACTCTCAGTCAGTTCTTCTCACAGGAGATGGAACCCACTCAGCAGAGTCACAGAGAACAGACGCTCAGGGAGAGAAGGAGGAAACCTTCTCCTGGTTCACAGTGACTGAAGCATCACACTCATTTTAATCAGGTAAAAAAATAGAATAATGCTGCTTTAACTCTTTAGATAAAACAAATTAAAACACCAAATGTCCAGAATTGACAATTTAGCAGTGGTGTGGGGTGCGAGAGGTTTGGTTTCTCTAGGAGAGAGCGATGTTGTGGCTTTATCCTGGTTTGAGCAGCAAACCGAGAGCAGGCGTCACATCGATTTTAGCGCTGCAGCAGATCCTCACATGAGCAGACGCTGGTGACAAGCATCTGGGACGCTGCCAACACAAAGTCACCTTCTTCACTCTTCACTCTCTGTCCTGCTGTCCACTCTCAGAGCCGTGCACATAGTGTGTGTGTGTGTGCGTGTGTGTGTGCATGTATTTCAATTAGTTGCCCTGTGTGTGCGCTCGTGCACTTATCTTTAACAGTGTGTCCTTTCCATTATTACCCTTTTATTAGGAAGTTTCACTGCATGTGAGTGCAAAACGTTTATGCCTCAGTGTTCCTGAGGAGAGAGAGAGGACATCTCTCCCTCTCTTTCTCTCTCTCTCTCACTCTCCTCTCTCCCTCTCCTCTCTCTCTCCTCTCTCTCTCCCTCTCTCTCTCTCTCTCTCCTCCTCTCTCTCTCTCCCTCTCTCTCCATCTCTCTCTCTCTCCTCTCTCTCTTCTCCAGTCTCTCTCTCCTCTTCCTCTCTCGTCTCTCACATCTCCTGCGGGCGGGGGGGGGCGGGCGGGCCGGGGCCCGGGCGCGGCGGCCGGGGGGGGGGGGCGGCGGGCGCGGCCGGCGGGCCGGGCGCGCGGCGGCCGGGGGGGGGCGCGGCGGGGGGCGAAGCGGCGCGGCCCCGGGGCCGGGGGGCGGGCGGGGGGGGGGCGGGGGCGCGGGGGCGCGCGGCGCGCCGCGCGGGCCGGGGGCCGGCCGGGCGGGGGGGGGCGGGCGCCCCGCCGGGCGGGGGGGCGCCGGCCGGGCGGGGGGGGGGGCGGCGGGGGGGGGCGGCGGGCCGGGCGCCCGGGGCGGGCGGGGGCGGGGGCGGGGGGGGGGGCGCGGCGCGGGCGGGGGGGCGGGGGCGGGGGGCCGGGAGCGGGCGGGCGGCGGGCGGGGGGCCGGGCGGGGGGGGGGGGGGGCGGCGGCGGGCGGGCGGGCGGGCGGGGGCCGGGCGGGGGCGGGCGGGGGGGGCGGGCGGGGGGGGGGGCGGCGGGGCGGGGGCCGGGGGGCGGCGGGCCGGGGGGGGCGGGGGGGGGGGGCGGCGGGCGCGGCGGGCCGCGCGGGGGGGCGGGGCGGCGGGGGGGGCGGGGGGGCGACGGCGGCCGGGGGCGGGGCGGCGGGGCGCCGGGCCGGGCCGGCGGGCGGGGCGGCCGGGGGCGGGGGGGCGGCCGGGCGAACGGCGCGCGCGGGCGCGGGGGGGCGCGCGGCGGGGGGGCGGGCCGGGCGGGCGGGGGCGGCGCGGCGGGCGGGCGGCGCCGGGGGCGGGGGGGGGGCGGCGGGGCGGCGCGGGCGGGCGGGCGGGGCGGGGGGGGGGGGCGGGGGGGCCCGCGGCGCCGGCGGGGGGGGGGGCGGGGGGGCGGGCCGGGCGGGGCGGCGGCGGCGCGGCGGGCGGGGCCGGCCGGGCGGCCGGGCGGCGCGGGGGCGGGGCGGCGCGCGCGGGGGGCGGGGGGCGCGGCGCGGCGGGGGGGGGGCGGCGGCTCTCTCCTCCCTCCTCTCCCTCTCTCTTCTCTTCTCCCTCCCTCTCTCTCCCTCTCTCCCTCCCTCTCTCCTCCTCTCTCTCTCTCTCTCTATCTCTCTCTCTCTCTCTCTCTCTCTCTCTCCCCTCTCTCTCTCTCTCCTCTCTCTCTCTCCCTCCCTCTCTCCCTCTCTCTCTCTCTCTCTCTCTCTCTCTCGCTCTCTCTCTCTCTCTCTCCCTCTCTCTCTCTCTCTCTCTCTCTCTCTCTCCCTCCCTCTCTCCTCCCTCTCTCCCTCTCTCCCTCTCTCTCTCTCTCTCTCTCTCACTCTCTCTCTCCTCTATCTCTCTCTCTCTCTCTCTCTCTCCCTCCCTCTCTCCCTCTCTCTCTCTCCTCTCTCTCTCTCTCTCTCTCTCTCTCTCTCCCTCTCTCTCCCTCCCTCTCTCTCTCTCTATCCCTCCCTCTCTCCCTCTCTCTCTCTCTCTCACTCTCTCTCTCTCTCCCTCTCTCTCTCTCTCTCTCTCTCTCTGGGGGAACATTGCCTCTCGCCCTCTATGCTTCACTGGTCACCTCTGCTATAGGTCTATATATAGAAGCTCACCAGAGGCCACGGTGCCATTATCAGAAGCTCACCTGATTATGAGAGCGATGTACGACCAGGTACAGACGGAGAAACACCTCCGGACATGAACGAGGGCCGTGCCCTTACTTTCATGTTCAGATTCATCTGCGGCCTGAGAGTCGTGGTGAAGCTGAAGCTGAAGACGGAGCAGTTCACCTCCATAAAGCTGACGGGTACGAGGAAACTCTCCGGCTGCTTGGCTCATAAATCCTCCGGTTTGTTGGTTGTTAAGTCTCTGACGTTTGCTGCTGGACGAGCGTCTGGAAACGGTGCTGATGAGAGTCACAGAAACATATCATATTCATATACTTCATATAAAGATGGACGACATGACAGCAAAATCATCGTGATGGCCCCCTGGTGGCTGGCTGCGGTATAGGTCCCAAACCGACCTCCTCCATGTTAGCAGTTGGGACGCGGACGTGCCAAAGACGTTTTTTGTCATGATGGTTTGTTCCATCATCCCTCCATCGCTTCATCCCTCCATCGCTTCATCCCTCCATCGCTACTGTGCAGACTGGATGTTGTGTGCTGGATGTTTTGGTTTCAGTTCTGGACAGTGAGACCCACTTGGTTTTGAGCATAAATTGCACCAAGACGACTTATTTAAGTGGTTTGTGCAAAATATTATTCAACCTTACATAAATCCTTCATTCCTACTAAACATATGCGTGTTCATCCATATGTTAATGCTGCTCGCTGCCTGCTGAGCTGCTTATTCCTCCTACAACTGTGACCAATCTGACCCAGAATCCATTTTTAAGATGCGTGTTCTAATCTCATTAGGAACTCATTGGGTTGTATTTCCAACCCTGGCAGACGAAAGCAGGTCCCCAGCCCCTGAACAGCCCAGACAAACGCACAATACAATGAAAACAGACTCACATTTCTTTTGGATGCAAACCACGTATCGTGATCTGCGCAGGAGGCGAGAACAAAAGTCCTAATTTCTGATTGACGTGTGTGAACGTTTTAAAGCGTTTTCCAGTGGAGGAGGCGTTCGGGGTCCATGTATCAAAGTGTCTTTAGCTGTGAAAGAGCTTGTAAACCAGCAGTTTGTGTAAAAATAAATATGTGGGTTTAAAGAAAGACACATATAAGATATGCAGCTAAAAATCGTTAGCTATTATGAGTCAATATTCACCTAAGATTTGGAAATCTGTCTCATAATGTTCATGGTGTTTATGGAATGAAACTTGCTTCAGGTTTTAATTTCATCAAATAACTAATTGAAACCAAACTTATCCGAAACATGAACATTTGAACCTTGAGTTGGTTTATTTGGATCAATTAGCAGCTGCCTGCACATTTCAGACTCAGGAGCTTCTCAGCTAACTCCTCCATATCAACATAGTTTGTTCTTATAATCATTTAGAGCATTTCCCAGCCGCACAGTTTCTGAAGAGACTGGAGTTCACTAAGGAACCGACCGATAGAGCGCAGGAAACAGCTGGCGCCCTCCGATGGGTCACTGAGTGCGTAGCGACAAGGGTACGGCCCCCGGAACCTCCAATGACAGATGTGGACGAGCTGGGGGCTGCTGATTTCTTTTTAAGAGAAGGGAAGATTCAAGTTCAAATGTTATTTATTGGTTAACAGACTTTAAAATGCATTTTATTTCCTTCAGTTGCATCATATTAATACTGTTAATTTAATAATCCTTTGAATTTTAACCCAGAAACACCAAGTGTGTTGGTAGCGTCTGTTATTTTTAGTCGTCAATGATGCACTAATGTCAAATCTGATGCAGTCCTCTCAAATAAGGAAGGATCATTTGAGAGAAACAGTCTCCAGACCACAGAAACAATAAAATGCTCCAGCACCTGCAGAAAAGACGGAGCTGTTTTCACAGAGTGCAGGATTCTGCAGCGGAGGCGACCGCATATTACTGCTGATTGCAGCTATAAACAGATCCGTGTGCACCTAAAGGTGAAATTGCTTCAGTGATTTACAGTTTTCCGTTCCAGTATCGAGCGGTGACTCACCGAGTGGCTGCAATCTTCAAGATTCACAGGAGGCGGCGTTGCGTCCGTTGTCTCCGTTTGTGTGTCTGTGCGTTTGTTTACCTCTGTGAGGACCAAGTGTTGGAGTGTCTCTGTGGGGGGGGGGTAATAACTAGGTTTACAGTAAAGGTTAGAGTCAGTGTTGTAGTTAACATAATGTGATCTTTGTGGGTGATATCAGGGGCTCGGACACACGTGATGTCAGTAATGGTTTATTGATAGTGGAGGGGGTTGGGGGGGGGGTACAGCAGCATCAAACCATTGTACTTATCGACTAATGATGATGACAATGAATCAAACAGAGATGGTCCTGGTATTAGATTTAAATAGGTGTAAAGAAAACGCTCCAAACTCCAGATCCCTTCATCGGCCTCGAACGTCTGTTGAATCCAACCTGTCTTCATATGAGTAAGAATGAATTCATTGTTTCTTAATGTGTATGAAGCAGTTTCTCGTGACACTGTTGTGTGATTATCTCATGACCCGGTGACCAAGAAAACCTGTTTAACATCTCGTGATTCTGCAGTAAATCACCACTGGGTCTCTGCTGAATGTGAGAATGAGGATAATTGGCCCATAAACTGTATAGATTTCATTGTCTTTTTTGCAATTTGCAGCGAGTTTCTCTATTTGCATGTGTCGTGACTTTTTACAGCGCACGTGTCGTCGAATTGATGGAGTTGTTTTCCAAATTTGCACATGTTTATTTCATGTGCGGTGCGTTGAGCTCTCTCTGCTATGTTTACTCATCAATTACCCATCTGCTGTACATATATGTATTCATATGCTAAAGTAGTTATTCATCTATGTACATGTTCTCATGTTCTATGTATCATTTCTTGATTTTGACTTTTTTCGTAAAGTCTTATTTGGGTCTTATTTATGTCAGTTAAGTTTTCATCGCTGTCACTTTGTGTTTGATGACCCAGTTGATAAATTGGAGCTGTAATTAACAGATCTCATAAGGCACAGTTTCCACTTTTATCACCGAAAGCAAGCTAACGTGTCCTTGTAAATCTCATATACGAGGAAAAGAAAGTAGTTGAAATGTAAGTGTGTTCTGGTGGATTATCTTGAATAGCAAGAACATTGCTTTTCTTTAAATAAACACAAAACTGTGTGTAAGTACTTTTACTTTGCCTGATTACGTTTCATTTTCAAAGGTTTGGACCAGATTGCACAGATTTGTTCTTTTGCTGACAAATTGACAAAACATTGGATCATATTTTGGGACAGAGTTTGTAATTTCCATCCTGGTGAAAAGGAGCTTTGATTCAGTTCCCTCCGACATGGAGGTTTCTGTTTTAAGTGGCCAATCAAGTTCATTCTTTTGCTCAGTGATCCGTCAACCTGGTAAAACATAAACGTCGGGGCCAAATACCATGAAAAACAACAACACTTTTGGTTTTGTTGATATCTTAATGTCAACCCAGACACTTCAGTGACCTCTAAAGAATTTGAAAAGGTCAAGTGTTGTTTAAGTGTTCCCTCTTCCGCCAGCAGGTCAGAACATGAGCAGCCAGTAGCTTCAGTTATCTACAGTTTACTTAAAATGTGTCTGACGTCCTCGCTCACCCCTGCAGATGTTTCCCGACGGCCCGCTGAGCTGCTGGTCTGGGTCCCGCGTGTGAATCGTGTTGCGATTGGTCAGTTTAAAGAGGAAATAAGAAGATGAGCCCTGAAGCATAGTGGCAGCCTACTTCCTGTTAACATATAGTCCCCATGGTGGTGACAGAGCGAGTCCAGCTGCGTCTGCAGGGTCTGTGAATGTTGGACGAGCAGGGTTCAGATTAGAGACTGGGACAGGAACCAGCACTGAGGACTGGGTCTGTGGTCCAGGGCCTGAGACTTGAACTGGGAAGGAGACACAAACTGTGATAGATTAAATTGATGGATTCGATTTGGATAGATCAAGATGGAAATTTAGAAATTAGACCATGAGGCCTAAGAGCTGCTTTCAGACAGACACTGAACCCGGGACGTTTTCCTGAAACGTTCCATACGTACGTACGTGAAAACGCAAATGTTCGAGTCAGTTGCTCTGGATGTTTTCTGGAAATCTGTTCCTGTCAGCCAACCTGGTGAAATGTCTGGAAAACGTCAGAGCGAGTCCAAGAGTTCACAGCGAGCGAGTGGACGCGTTGATAGATGCAAAACTAAAAAGAACTAAATGAATATAGATATCTCCATATGAAAAAGAGGAGCCATATAAGACACGGGGGGGGGGGGGGGGGGGAGACCCCTACAGATGTTTTACCTCTGCACAGCTGTGATCTGCTCATGAGCAGTGGGTTCGGGCAGGGGCACCCTCAGACTGGAACCGAGCAAAACCAGTGGGCATGGAGGAGAATGTCCAGAGTAAACAGCATCAGCTCGAGAAAACAAACAGTCTCAGTGAAGTGCAAGCGAGGGAAAGCAAAGAGTTCAAGTCGTACGTTGTTTACAAACACAGTTTCCCTTTTCTGCTCCTATTTCTGCTCAGCGAGGGCTCCGGCTGACCAGTGCTTCTGCTGTGGTTTATTTTCTATCCAGGGTGATCTAATCTCTAAACCAATAACCAGGCTTATTTTCAGCAAGTGGTATAATTATATTGTTTGACCAATGATGCTTTACCCTCTTGTTTGCAGAAACCAAGGATTTCAGGCAATTAAATATTTTGTACTTTGTCCAAAACCACGTTCGTCGTGTTCTTCTTCTTCTTCTGGGAGAAATGAATGTTCAACTTTCATAATTAGTGAGGAAGTGTTGTGTGATTATTAATGGAAGTTACTTTTTTCCCCCTCTGAAAGCAAATGAGTGCGATTTGTGAGGTGAAAATTGTACAAACGCTTTCTTATATTGCAGATTTATATCGTTACAGAATCTGTAAATCACAGAAATGTCAGTGACGCTGGGCTCCATTTAAAAAGATCAATTAAAAGTCCATCAGAGGAGTTTAAACTGCAGGTTTATAATATAATATAATGTACATATTAATACATCAGGAGGCTGTGGTGACTGTGATGTGGCCTGAGACGGCCCCCCCCCCCCCCCCCCCCCCCCCCCCCCGGCTCCATATGTGTGTTTTTTTGTGTTTGTTTCTGTTGAAGAACCAGTAAGAAGGGACTTTCTCACGGTACCCAGACTGGACCGATGCTGAACAAACAAACTGGTGTTGTAAAAGAATATCATCTACGTGACCGTCGTGTTTACCTTCCCCCCCCCCCCCCCCCCACTGGCTGGATTACTGGGCTGCACGGGGCCATAAAGGCTGGTGGTTGTAATCTGATTACTCATATGATGGAGTGGTGTAATGGGGGAGAACAGTAGATTGAAAATGTGATAAATCAGTTTGTAGAGCTTATTAACTCAAATTAAATTGTTTAAAGTCACCCCCCCCCCCACCCCAGAAAGTTTAGAGTCCACTTTATGAAGCACCAGGATCTTTGTTGGTTTGGATTTTTAAAGGTTCTACAGCCTGATGCTCAGTTTTCTAATTTAGATCCGTGATTTGCTGAGACTCAGGACGAGAGCGCCATCCAGTGTAGGACGAGGACACTACCACTTCAGGTGGACTGAACCCTCACAAACAATTAGAGGATGATAACTCTTGACATGTGTATGAATGGATCTCATCTATAGGTGCACTGCGGTGGACAGTATATGTCACATGTAGGACTTTATCGCCTCCTCACTCCCTGATGGATTCCTGCACAGCTGTGATATTTATGACGCAACAAATGTGATCCAGAAAGCAGCTCTAATATTTCCTCCTGATGTCGGCATCATATCTCAAAGGCAGCGGCGCTCCTGACCAGATGTGCGTCCGTCCGTGCACATTAATCTGCTGCAGTAGAACAATGAGTGTGACGGCAGCTGGCCAGGACACATGTGCTCCTCCTCTTCATCAGCAGCTCTCAGGAGGGGACATGGAAAAGTCATCATTTTAAAATGGAAACGTGTCCGGTTCTCTTTCCACTATCACCGAGTTTCACCCACAATCTTATCAAGTGAATCAACCTCAGTCTGTGGTGGACACGGTTCACGGCTCCGAGCATGTTCTCTTTTACTTAGTGAAAGAATCATACTGGAGAGAGAGGGAATAAAACTACTGAGATTCATCCTCTTCATCGTTTCAGCTTTATCACCACTGAGGAGGTTGTGTTTGTTGGTTTGTTGGTTTGTCAGCAAGATGGCACAAAGAAATCTGGATGCATTAATATGAATCTTGGCAGGATGATGCGGGTTTGGGTCAGAGGAGAACTCATTAAATTTGAGTGTTGATCCAGATCAGGGGGCAGATCCAGGAATTTCATTATAACTTTTGGTCTCTTCTACATGTGAGACTCTACAACTGAGTGATTATTTAATGATTAAATTAAGAGTTTAATTGGTTCAAAGTTTAGATCCAGAGAGAAATTGTGTTTGGTTGAGAATTAAAGAGGAGAAACCACCTCCCAAACATGTACATGATGTGCAGACACACACAGACACACACACAGACACACACACGGACACACACACACAGAGCTGTGTTTTAAAGACAGCTTGCAGAGAATGGTGTAGATTTATGGGAAAGCTCGTAAACCTCCAGCAGAGGCAGGGGAATGATGAGCTTTCACCCAGCCGACCCCCCCCCCCCACCACCATCTGTCCAAAATTACCACAACACACACACACACACACTTGCATACTAATGTGCATCATCTGGAGTCAACAGAACTTCTCAAATGTAAGATTTCAACATCACTGAATTCCAACTGCATTTATTGTATTTTTTACAGGAGCCACTGAAATCTCATAATTTGTTTATGAGACGTGAAGGAGACTTGTTTTTAAACGAGAAAGTTCATTGCGTTGTTTGTAATTTGGCTGAATTTGGTCCCTTATGAATAATATTTTCCACTGGAACATTTGCACTTTTAAGATGTTGAATAATAAGTTTTTTTCTGTGGTGTCAAAACAAATTAAATCATCTGAATTTTGGCCTTAAAATGTCTTTGTTAAAAGATTGGGTTTAGCCTTAAATACGTTTAGGTAGTTTATTATGTAAAAGTTCATTTAAAACAAAGAACTATTTAGGGCACATGTAGTTTGCGATGTGTTGTAGTTCTTTGCCAGTGATGCAGATATTATCACATTGTAATAAAACTACAAACTAGACCAAGATAGAGCTGATCTCTGTGTCCTCTGCTCGGCTGTGGGACAGACTAAGGACACCTCCTGTCCCTGTCCTTACTTTGTAAAAGGGTTAATTAAATTTTAAAGGAGTGGGACTCGGATGTTCCCTCATATCAGTCGCACTTGAAATATGGCCTTGAATTTAATTTGTTGTGGTCTTGAAAGGTCTTAAATTTAACTTTTGAAACCTGCAGACATCCAGGTAATATAGAATATAATCAGAACTGCCTTTGTTTGGAAAATACCTGGAGTCAAATAATCAGGAAAGCTTTATGACGGTAGTATCTATATAAATACATGTATTAATAATAGTAGTAGATATAAACGTGTACAGTTATAATCCAGTGTCCTCAGGTCGAGTTGGTTTCAGTCATAAATCAGTTTCACGACATGAGGGACGTTTGTAACCACAGAAATAAAGAGGAACACGTCACAGCTGCCTCCTCTCGATCTCTCAGAGTGGTCGGGCCTCCTCCTCTTCATCGTATTCACCATTGATCTGAGGAGTGGGAGGGGACGGACGGGTCCTTCACTTGCACTGTGAGTAGAGGCTGTCGACAAAACACTGGACGTGGACCAGATCTGTTTCTTTTCTCTCACAGTAAGATTTGTAAACCTGAAAGCTGCAGTGAGGCAACATGGTCGGAGCCGAAACTTCAAATCTGTCCTAAAACCATACTTGATGTGTTCATTGGAAGAGTTACTACCTCTGTCTTCACCCCCGTCCTTTGGTTGATATGTGTATTCCCTGGAAAACAGTAAACTTGGTGGAATGATGGGACATGAGCCAAAAGAAAACCCATTACATTTTGGTGCAGATCGGGACAAAGGGACCGATCCAGGACATTTTGTCTTTAACACTGCGAGATAGGACGTTTTATTTTTTTAAATTTGAAGGGAATAATTAACGGATCTTGACCAAACAAATCTGACATATTAAGGGGACTGATGTCTATTTGTTTGCTGTAGTTGCTGCTCCACCGATCTGCACTGACCCTGAAGAATTTCCCCTTTTAATGATTCCAAGCCCAACTGGAAATCTACTTAATACACATGCAGCCTACAAAATATTAGTGTTGTGCAGTTTTATGCACATCTGAAAACAAACTGTAGCTGTATCCAAACACCAGTATATCTGTAAT
Organism: Verasper variegatus; assembly: GCA_026259375.1. Taxonomy (NCBI): domain Eukaryota; kingdom Metazoa; phylum Chordata; class Actinopteri; order Pleuronectiformes; family Pleuronectidae; genus Verasper; species Verasper variegatus. The sequence goes on from CM048047.1 coordinate 23,336,943, forward strand.
GAGCCAGTATCCACTGATGATGAGGAAATATTATATCAATCACATGTTATCCGTGTAGCTCGTATTCACAAATCACAATTTGTCTCAAAGGCCTTAAAAGCATAAAACCTCAGAGTTGCAAGTGAGGGACGAAGTGAAGTGCAAATACAATGATACCAGTCACTGTCATATTTGACCTTTTATATGTGAAAAGGACCAAAAATATACATAAAGTTAAAACCAAGAGAGGATGAACTGTTTAACCTAAGACTGTGTGCTGCTGATCCACAGATGGGCAGCAGGTGGCAGCAGAGGCCCAACATTTATGAGCAGCAGAGCTGATTTTACCTGGAAATCCATTTCGCTGCAGTCGAGGTTCGACCCAGTGTCAGAAACCCACTGGGTCCTGTTGGAACAGTGTTGAACTCCGCAGGGAGAAGACGTGTGAGCAGCTCTCACCTGCTGAGCACGAGAGGACCCCCCCCCCCACACACTCTTCACTCCAGGTCATCAGAGTCTGACACAATCCAAACAGGATGGACATTTATCTCCCTGCTCGTGTTTTGTGCACCAGGTCAAATCTGACAAGCTTCTTTTATCCTCTGAGTTTTGAGACTTGACGCTTGAAGCTCTTCTTCCTCTGTTTGTGCTTTTGACAGAAACTGAGGATTCCACAATCACTTTGAAAAATGAACAAATCCAACACTGGAAAAATCTCCTTCTGACCCAATGTGCAGCTCTGAATAACATCCACTGTTGCACTTATTACATAGTGGGAAAAACTGAGCTGTAACTGTGACCAGTGCTCGTCTCTTTCAGATCCAGAATAACTTGAGGCGACTGCAAGCTGCTGTACGAGTTTGGGGTCAGCGTCCAAAGCCGAACAGGAGTTTGAGGAACCAAATCTCTTAAAACCCATTTCACTAACATCTGCTCATAGGCCCAGGCTAATAAAAGTCAAAGAATGCTGCTAGCCTGTGTGTTTTACTGCTTATGGGGCGACTTCACTTTTTCCATATGCTGCTGCTGCTGCTGCTGCTGCTGCTGCAGTGTGGCCGCTCCAGACCCCTCACACTTCTTCCTCCACACGATGTTTGTGTTCCTGCTCCAAACGTACAAAAAGCACGTGCATCCATCAGCATCTGTGCAGCTCTGCTCTCCCCTCTCCTCCCTGCAGCTCGTGCAGAGGTGGCGGCGGCGTGCGGGCCTTCCACCCCTCCACCGCCGCCGCCGGTGCTGCTGCTGCTGCAGGATCCGCTTCACACCGCAGCTCCCAATCCATCTGCCACGTATTTCCAGAGCCGGAGTCTGGCTCACCGGTGCGTTTCTCATGGCGATGTGAAATAGTGTGAGGTAGCTGCTCTCTGTGTGTGTGTGTGTGTGTGTGTGTGTGTGTGTGTGTGTGTCTGTGCGTGCGTGTGCGTGCGTGTGTGTGCGTACACAGGCTGCACAATGTCACCTTGACTACAATCTACAAGAGGCACCGAGGGCGCACTGCATCTGTACGCCACTGGACAGAGGAGGAGAGAGGGAGTAGAAGGTATTTGTGTGTGTGTGTGTGTGTGTGTGTGTGTGTGTGTGTGTGTCTCTCGGAGTGTGTGTGAGAATATGGCAAACGTGTGAGTGTATGTGTGTGTGTGAGAGAGAGAGAGGGAGAGGGAAAGCTGAGGCGGGTACAGCTCTCTCAGACAGCACAGTGGTGGAGGATCCCTCTTCACATCCAGGCACAGCGACGCAGAGATGTCAGGCGCAGCACACACAGGTGGGTCACGCAGCAGCTGGGGGGGGGGGGGGGGGGGTGTGTGCAGGTGAGGCAGGACGCGCGCTCAGCTTTCACGCATCCTCCGTTGTAGTGTCAGTGTTTATAGTGTCATCGTGCTCATCATCTAAACGTGTAGTGTTGTTAGTGCAGGTGGACAGGTGTGGGGGGGTGCGGGGTGGGGGGGTGGAGTGCGGCCTCGGGGTCATCGCGGACTGTCACGTGCTTTGGAAACTAAAACTAAAATCTGTGGGATCTGAACCTTTCGGAGACACACACCCACAAATAAAGTGTTTAATTGGAAATGTAAAAAAAAAATGTCTTTAACGAGAAAAGGCAGATCCTCCTCTTCCTCCTCCTCCTCCTCCTCCTCTCTCCCCGGCTGCGGGTTGGTGTGTGGGGGGGGGGGTTCCAGGTGGGTTAGGTGGGTTCCAGGCCCTCAGGTCCGCAGACACACGCCGGGTCCAGACCCCCACGCGGCCGCAGCGGGACCTTCAGCTTCCACCTTCAGCCTTAATTGCATTTGCCGCGACAGTAACGGAGTAAAGTCCCGCATCCTCGCTCCTCTCCGTCACGTGACTCCACCGGCGAATGGACCCGAGTGCTGTTCGTTATGTCTTCGGCCAATAGCCTTTCTCTCTCTCTCTATCTCTCTCTCTCTCCCCCCCCCCCCCCCCCCCCCCCCCCCCCCCCCCTCTCTCTCTCTCCCTCTGGTTCTCTGGCTTTCTCTCTCACGACGCCTTCACGGGTCGTGGGAAATGAGAAAGCTTAGGCTGGTGCTCGTGTGAGTGCCCCCTACAGGCTGAAAAGGAAGCCGGGATTGATCCCACGTTATCAATCATGTTGGTCCATCTGTCCCCGAAGAGGTCCTGTTGTCACCTCTCTCTGTTTGTGAGTTTGTCAGGTGGAACTTGGTGGAAGGATGTGGTTTGTATCGGGGGAAGAACTCGGCCATTTTTGGTGTCGGTGCAGGAATTTTGTTTTTTGTTTCCCAGGGAATAACTTGTGGACCTTGATGGGAAGAATAACAGATAAGAAGAATAACGTTCAGGGAACTGATACGTGCGTTATTATGCAAGTTGGTTAAAGTTGAGGCGACTGTTGGGCCTTGGCAGACGAATCCTCTGTACTCAATGACATGCTAGATTTATTGATCTTTCACTTTGGTAATACGTCTGACATCTATATTGTTTAATTACTATATTTTATTATTTAAGACAAACCTCCAGTCGAGCAATTATGTGTTAGACTGTCGCTGTGCTTACACGTGTATTTATATCCAATAAATATATTGAAGTTTCATTATCGCTATAGATGAAGATTGCGTTACTCTACTGGTATTGTTTTATTGCTCAGCTCGACTTTCACTTGAAGCTTATATTGAGCTTTAACTTGCTTCATATACTTTACTGTATATTTACATATTATATCTAATATTGTGTTCTGCATTTTCACAACCTTTTAATTTGTAATCTGTCTCTTTCTCTACTCAGAAAAAACACAAGCTACTTTGAATCAAATCTGAAAACATTAAGTGAATTCCATTCCCTAATTTTACCTAATTCTAGATTTTATCATTGCACTGGTTGGTAATTCTCAAACGTTGGATTTTCTGTTCTTCCAGTTATTATTTATGTAAACTTATTTGTGTGTCTTTTGTAAAACACTTGGTAAATTTAAAGTTTTTGAGAAGTGCTATATAAAAAGTGATATTAGCAATATGTAAATAAAATGGCTTTGCGTTGAAGGTGAAGCTCATAATTTATCTTCATGTGATTTCTGTTAAGATAAAACAATAATGTGACATTTATTCGAGGTTATTATCAATAATATGAACATCACGATATCGTGTTTTGTCCACATCGCCCCACGCAAACCCTGGTGTGTTTTTTTTGGGGGGGGGGGGGGGTCTTATTTGCACTATAACGCACACGCAGGGTTCTCGAGTCGCACTATTTTGCCCAAACACGTGGGAAACCCGAGTGTTACGCGCGTCCCGTGAAGGCACCGTGCGGCCCTGTGACGTCAGCCGCTCCCTCCAGCAGCCAGTGAGAGAAGTGATGCTCTGACCGAGAAGACTCTGCAGCATCTTCACCGAGAGGACGAGCAGGATAAACCCGTGTCTTTCTCTGCGTCTCCGGACCCTCCTCGCCCAGCACCCCCCGCCACCCCCCCGGGTGTCTCCACGATCGCACGCCGGACAAGACAAGAATTACCAAGCGTGCCAAATTACGCATCGGATACCTTTCTTTTTTTTTTGTGTCGAGGCTCCTCTGATTCCTTCATCGACCTTTTCCCGTCTTCCTTCGTCTCCTCCCCCCCCCCCTCCTCCTCATCGTCTCTTTGTGGTTGAGTTTTGTTTTATTTATTGTTCCGTTTCGCTGCTGTTGCAGAGGAGCGCCACCATCCTCCGCCGCCTGACATGAGTACGCTCTTTTCCCCGGCTGCAGCGGAATGACACGCATATCCTAACCACGCATATCCGAAGCTTGATGGAAGATTGACGCTTCTTTTGCACGTTTTTTATTTGCCCCGGAAGATTCTCCAGCTGCACGGGGTTGGGATTTTTCTTTTCCTCCCACTTTGAGTCGATCATCCGCCGCCTTCTGTCCCTGCGCAGCATCTCTGCACGCACGGCGCACCGCGGAGAAACGCGCAGCTAACCTCCTCCGTCAGGAAACAGGCGTATTTTTCCTAACTCCCTAAATCGCTTTCGCCTCCTCCAAGGACTCATCTGCACTGCACGGCTACGCTGCGTAAAAAAAAAAAAGAAGAACGCCACGGAAAAGGGGGGGATTTAAACGCACACGCAGCCCAAGCATCCAAGAGAAAGCTCGAAAATGATGGCCGGCGGAGCAGTACAGCAAAACGGGATTTTCTCAAATCCTCTCCATCACAATCAGCAGCCGCACATGGAGTCCGACCCTCCGGACTCGCGTAAAAGACCCCTGGAGACCCCCACGGAGGCCAGCAGCACCAAGCGCACGAACACGGGAGGTAAGAGCTGCAGCGATGGGGATGCGGGGAGCTGATGTTCGGGGTTGAGGGTGAATGTTGCTCCGGAGGCAGGTTGATCTGACGCGGTGGCAGCTTTCCGCCACACGCGCACGGATCTGCATCCAAATGACGATAGAAACACAGGTTGCGCGATATTTCATTTTTTTATATGTAATGTGAGGTAGATATTTTTTACACCGTGCGTTGAAATAAACACAGGCCTCGGGAAACAATGAGGGGGGATTTGGAGGGAAGCGCCGGTTCCCGTCGCGCACATCCTGTCGCTTTCCCAGCAGCAGAAAGGGACGTGTCCCCTTTTTTATTTACTCCAAATTGCGTCTTTTAGAGATTTTACGCGCAGCCGCCGCGGCCATGCTGGAGCCGCCGTGAGGATGTAAACAAGTAGAGACGGCCGATCGGGCTGGTGCGTGATCGCAGGCTCTCATCCCGCCGACGGATGACCTTGTGATAATCTCACACATCAGCCACCATCGCCGCTTTGTGTACAATTAGCCGACACGGGCGGATAAACAAGCGGACGCGTATTAACAGCAGGCCCGTGGCGAGCCGGAGAGAACAAGGGGGGGGGGGGGGGGGGCTCACATTAATGCGACAGTGCCTCTGTTGTGTTACTATCGCAGTAAATGTCACTGCCTTGTGTATTTATGCTTTGCAGATACGAGAGAAAGATGATTATTCGTATTCCTCTAAATTGTCCCATCATGTTTCTTCATTATCCTCCGGTTATGGATGAAATATGAATATGTCTCCATGGCAATCACCATATTTGGTTTTTGTTTACATGCTGTCATGCGCCAAGCATTCCCATCACCCATCAGGAGCCTACCCGGGCCATGCACCCCATCATGGACATTTGAACATACAACACACCTGTGCATGTGTTACACGCACGTGCATTCAGTGAATATTTTTAAAATGCTTTAGTATTTAGAAGAAGGTCAATAATCCAACCTGTTAGTGCAGACGGTTAAATCTGACTGTTCGGACTCATGTTCCTTAAATACGTCATTAACAAGTATGAAGTGGAAGAGAGGGAACCGCAATATTAAAAATAATAAAACAGATCTTAGTTAACCTGCTAAAAATACTCGTATCAGTAATATTGTCTAATTTGAAGTCACATGCTGAAATTGTAAAATGATTCATATTTGAGCTCATGGTTTTAATCTGTAAAGAACTAAAAGTCTCTTTAACCGGTTCAATGAGACTTTTGAAACTTTTCACTCACACAAGTGGATGAAATGCATATCGGTTTAGTTCAAAGTTAAAGGAGCAATTATTGGTGATATTTAGGTCAAATCTGATTTAATTTTCAAAGAATAATAATATTTTCCAGTTTATGGATTAAAATATGTGAATAGAATCTGATCTCAGTGCAGGGCTGACGTGAGGAGCAGGACTGGATCTGAACACAAGGCTCAGACTTATGAGTCTGTTCAAACTGAGTTGGTCACATTTCCTTCTCAAAGCTGTAAACCATTGAGGATCGATTTGTTTTTATCTTTATGTAAATATCAGTTTTTCGTGGGGACCACTTCTCAGCAGTGACAGTAAAGAAGGGGACAGTCATTGTCTCCTCAACAGGAAACACGACAGACGAGTCCAGTGTAATAAATAGATGGAGACAGGTTTGTCAGAGTAGTTAAACTACATCCACGCAGCGCTCGGAGCACCAAAGGCTCCTGCTCGCCACTGTATGTACAAAAAAATAAAAACATGGCCCCCTGCCTGCGTAGCCGTCAGGCCGCTCGTCCATTTAGACAAATGAAAAGGTTGGGAGGAGGAGGAGGAGGAGGAGGAGGAGGAGGAGGAGGAGGAGGAGGAGCGTGGTCGAGCAGGCTTTTACTCAGACAGAGGATGGCCGCACTGCCACCGGGTCAACAGTCCCTCAGCCAGCAGCATCAGGCTGATGATGGTTTAAAAGTTGCTCTCACACGCACAGACACACACACACACACACACACACACACACACACACACACACACACACACACACACACACACACACACACTCCCTACTGCCCCTTTAGCAAAACAACAGAGGAATCAGAGCTTGGTCGCAGGTTTTTGGTTAAAATCTTTGCACTGACTAATGTTTTGTTTTATGGTCTTGATGATCTCATATTATAACTTGAATTCATCAGTTTCAGCCTAAATTAGTCTTTTTATTGAACTAATAAGATGCAGAAACAGTTTATATTCACTATTGAGTGTCTATAGATAAAGCTGTATATCTTTAACTAGAATAGAAGTCAAGTTGCTGCTAAGAGATCATGATACTGGTTGTGTCTCTGTGTGATTAGTTTACGCCACACACTCCCCACCCCTGTGCTTCCTCTCTCTGTAGTGGCCTTCCTGCAGCCCCTATTTGAAACTGAAGGCATTGTATTCCCTCACCAAGAAACTGAGACTCATGGTAAGAGAGACTTCGATTTTGATCTTCTTGCTGTTTTTTTTTTTTTTGAATCTTTACTGTAACCTTCTTCGATGCAGGACTGATCCAGCAGTGATAACACACATACGCACATGTTGTCTTCCTCAAGGACACATTTCTGCACAGCCAAATCTAAACAAAAATCAGGGTCTGACATCTAAATAGGATTTTAAAGTAACATGTAACACCCTCATACTCTGCTCACGACTATTGCATGCTGATATTGTGTATATATTGTACGTTTTCAGCTCCATGACATCCATACTCATGCTTTTTTATACAAATCAATTTCTTTTGTCATGGTACCAAACATTACTGCACAGAGGAGTCCTGATGACCTTTGACCTCATGCTTGCCATAATCATCAAAGCACTGGGGGTTTTACGACCGCTGGTGTATTGTTGAAATGTTCATTGTGATGTATGTGGTGGCTGCAGTGTGCACTGTGCAGCTGCTGTTGAGTGAAAGTCACACGACTCGTTAACATGTTAACACTTTTTCACAGGTAGATTGAACCAAGGAAGAAAAATAAGCTCTTCAGTCTGAAATAGTTTTTCGAACATGTGGATTTTTTTTATTTTTATTTTTTTTAAACCAACAGCTGCAGCTCAGAAATAAATCCAGATGTAAGGAATATCGCGTGGGCCAATTGTTTTCCATTCACGTCGATCAGATCTGCTGCGTGAATGAGAAGTGAGAGGAAATATTTAATTCAAAGATGACGAGAAAAAATGGGACTGGGATTTTTCCAACCGAGCTTCTGGCTGGTGTGTGTGTGTGTGTGTGTGTGTGTGTGTGTTTGTTTGTGTGTGTGTGTGTGTGTTTCTGTGTGTGGGTGTGTGTGTTTGTGTGTGTGTGTGGGTGTGTAAAGCGGTCAGCGCTGGTCAGCTGTCAGACGCTGAGCGACGCGGGACCGCTGTAACCCTGCAGGTCATAAATCACGACCACATCTAGTAAACAGCCGAAGGTCTTAAAGACAAAAAGATCAATGAGTAGCTGCAGTGGCTGCTGTTCGCTGACCCCCCCCCCCCCACCCCCCTCTAATCCGCCGACCCAAACCCATTCTTATCTCTGCAACCCCCCCCCCCCGGGCCCCTCACCCCAGCCCAGCGGGGGTTCTCCGCAGCATTAAAGGAATTCAGATTTCCCTTTCTAATCATGTACATATATGATCAGAGACCCTTGATGAGCTCATTGTTAATATTTGAGTGTTAGTTTCAGATGTTTAAACTTAGATCATTTTTCAAAAGCCGGACTTGATCCTGATTGACTGGACCAGTTAAAATCTTTAAAAAAGTAGTTTCATAATTCAAGGGTCTGCTGATATGAGGATATTTATGAGTCTATTAAACACGAGCTGGAGATACGATGAATGATGAATTAGTATATTAAACCCCAGTGACTTTACAGTAGAGATTCATCAACATTTAAAATAGTTTCATTTTAAAGCTTTACACACTGTCTCTTGTGTAATGATAGCGTGTTCATTTTAATACCTTACATTGTGAGTTGAGAGTTTTGAAACAGAATCCAGACAATAACTAAACCTCTCCACTGACACTCAGGTCAGATACTGGTATATAAAACCAGTCCTGACTCTGATATCGACCAGCAGCCTCTGATTCCAACAGAAATGACTGAGATCCAGTGGATTCAGGGTAGAAACTGCTTGTATAAGCCATTAAGAAGTCTTATGTAAGCTCGGACCAAATACACTGGAGGTTTATTTTGTAGTTTAGTTTTTTGATTTTCATGTAGGTGGTCAGAAAGTGAACATGTGGGCACGAACGCCTCCAGGTTTAACAGTCAGGGAAAAGTTTGCTGACCTCGACATTCAGTCCTTTCATCACTGACTGTAGACCTCGTCTCTCCTCATCTCTCCTTCTTCTTCTTCGTCTCTCCTCGTCTCTCCTCGTCTCTCCTCATCTCTCCTCATCTCTCCTCTCCTTCTTCATCTTCTTCTTCTTCCTCTCTTTCTTCCTCATCTCTCCTCTCCTCTCCTTCTTCTTCTCTCTTTATCTCTCCTCGTCTCTCTTCTCCTTCTTCATCTTCTCTCCTCTCCTTCTTCCTCCTCCCTCCTCGTCTCCTCTGCTCTCCTCCCCTCTCCTGTCTGTAAGATATAATACATTCATTTCGTAAATGGATTGACTGGCAAGTCGGTGTTGGGAAGGAGGAGGGGGGGCCTTGAAATGCCCTTGCCAAGCAACATTAGGGGACTATAGCAGTTGTGTGTGTGTGTGTGTGTGTGTGTGTGTCTGTCTGTGTGTTACGTAGTTATCTTCGTGTTTTCTCTCTGAGTTTCGAAGTTGCAAAAAGCAGAGATGGAGTTTAATGAGGAAGATGAAGGTGTGTGTCAGTGCTGCACTGTGCCGCAGATGGAGGCACATGCACAAACCATCCCAACACACACACAAACACACAGAGAGACACACACGCACACACACACACACACACACACACACACACACACACACACACACACACACACACACGCTTGCTCGCTGTGTATTGAGCTGTGGCTGTGTGAGACCGGCCCTTTGATGCTATTGATCTTAGTGTGGACCATCTTTTTTTTGGGACGTCCATACAAATGCGAGCTGTCGTCCTCACGTTGATCGACAGTCGGCCCGAGGAGGAAGAATCACCTCGTTTAGCTCAGAACACAAAATACGAGACGACAAAACTGCTGCATTGTGAATACAGAAAATATGTTTTTTATTTTTTAGTTTCTCCCTAAATGTTCATTTGTATTGTTCGTACGTCGAGTCTTGAACGTTGAGCGTAGTTTTTGTGAAAAAGAATGGCGTGACATTTCCGCGGCTCACACTCGTCCTTTAGCCTCTTGCAGAACACTGCGTTCCCTCTGCGACACGCCTGTTTACTATACTCGCGAGCCTGAGCGTTTTTCTCGGCTGCTCCCTCTCCTCTCTCCCTCTTCCATCCTCTTCCTCTCCTCCTCGTCCATACTAATCTTGCTCTACTTCAGACCATCACGACTTCACCCTCCTTCCCTTCCTGTCCTCCTGCACCCTCGTCCTCCCATCATCTCCTCCTCCGCCCACCCCCCTTCGGCTTTTTTCAGCCCGCCATTGACGAAGCTGGCTCGGCAACCGTTTCCGAGGCTGCCGATCGATTCGCAGCCGCCGTCGTTGGGACTCGGGCCAGCGGTAGCTGCGACTCTCGTTCTCCTCCTCCACCCTCTCCTGTATCGCTATCTTTTTTCTTTTTTTTTTTAAAGCCACTGCGTCAAAGTAAAAAAAAGAAGCCATTGTACTGGGTGGGGTGAAGGCGCCGAGAGGTGGGAATATTCCCCACAAAGGGAAGCGTGCGATTGGTGGAGCGGGACGCCAGTCACAGCTAGCTGGTCACTGATAGGTGAAGAGAGCAGGGTGGTGATGAATATGGATGAGAGAGCGATGAAAGGGCCGATGCAGCGAGGACGCCTGGGCCCCCTCCTCTGAAATAGCCTTGGTCCATGAACAATACACACCGGTTTTCACACACACACACACACACACACACACACACACACACACACACACACACACAGAAGGGAGAGAAAGGAGGCGGCGGCTTCAGTTATCTTTGTTAGCTTAGCCGCCGTGTCCTCTCCGATTTCTACGCACACAGCCTGACGATGGGGATCGTGTCCGTATGCAGGCATTTGATTGGCTCTCCCTAAACCTCTATTCAAAGCGAACGCCTGTGTTGTCGTTCTCACAGATTTCCTCCGTTAGGTTTTGTTTATGATGAACACATCGGGACATTTCTTCGTCGGTTGGCGCCCAGGACTTAATTTCTTTTTACACATTTTTTCTTCTAGCGATCGTCCTCTAGAAATCTATAATTCATTCAGTCTGTTGCTGCAACTTGCTTCCAGATAAAAGGAGCCACTTGTTATTATTCTTAACAAAGACCTGATCGTCATTTAAAACAAAGCAGCACCAAAAAGAAAATTATTTCTGCCAATGAAAACGAAACGATGCCTCAGATGCTGATTTGATTCCATTAAGTGCCAAAATTGTGATTTTAGTGACACTGACTCAAACATTAACATCAAAGCGACCTTTCAAAATGTCGATTTATCATTTAATCACATAATTCTTCTCCAAATACTCGATTACGGTCGGAGGAATTTTAAGGGCTCTGTGGCTGCTGCGTGCGGCGTCTAAATCTAGTGATGGGGAAATCAGAGCCGCCTCCGCACGCTGACAGTCATCTCCTAAAATGTCAGATCTAAATTGAATGGGTGACATGGGAAAAGTGAAACATTCACACGCAGGGAGACGAGGCGAGCGGCAGCGAGGGAGAGAGCGAGCTTCTCCTCCTGCTCGCCATCTCTGTGGTTATGAGTGACGACGGCCATCTTTCAGTCTAAAGACAGCTGGTCAGAGCCCCACTGCTGGAGAGCTTTACGTGTGTGTGTGTGTGTGTGTGTGTGTGTGTGTGTGTAACCCCTCAACAAAAGAGCAGAGGACTGAGGGGGGTGTGTTAGACAAAGCCTGCCCCCCCCCCCCCCCCCCCCCCCCCCTTAACTCTCCCTGCTTAAGGGAGATGAATGTTTTCCAAGGTCCCAGAGCTCCATACCAGAGCAGCCCGACCCCCTTCATCCGCCAAAGGTTCACGGCGCTACAATTCAGACTTCTCATCTCGTCGCGTCCGATGTTTTCGACGAAGAGTTGCACAAGGGCCTGAACACACACACACACACACACACACACAATCAGGCCGTGATATTTTTAGAATGAATCCTTGTATTTTGTGTGTCTCATTATCCCATCGATTTTCCGTGGGCTCTCTCGTAGATATTTAGGTTTAAGACTAGAGTGGAAATGAGCCCTGATTAGAACAGCTAGACTATTGTTGGACTGTAAAACTCCAAATTAATCTTTATTTCCATTCTCATTTAAATTATTAATCAATGGTTCACATCCAGTTCGTCAGCTATTTGACAGCGAACCTCGTTTGGGGAGTTGTTGGAGTCAGACCATGATCCATTGATAGTATGATAAACTAAAACTAGGCGTGTTTAAGAGTCATGCATGTGAAGTCAAAGTAACAGAACACGAGAAGAGATTCTTGATCTTCAGCCCCCCGCCCCCACGCCAACCCCTAAACCCCTGCCGGCCCGGGGACACCAGATCTCAGGATTTGAGCCTCCAATCCCCCAGCATGAAGAGCCTATTCTGGGCCTGGCGGGTCCGCAGGGGCCTTAGCAACAGATTGGACTGTTTACTCGTCCAGTTCTGTTGTGGAGGATGTTATATTATTTATTGTGAGCGACCTCTATGTCTCCAACGACAACAATGGCCCCACCCCCTTGACCCACAGAGACTTGGGGATGAACACACACAGTTTTATGAAGATGTTAGTTTTGAACACACACACACACACACAGTACACTCTCTGACACACACTCTGACCTTGCCAGCTCTCAAACGTTATGGGAGTGGTGGGTTGGCCACATTTTTATTACAACACACACACTCGCACTATTGTACATTTATCGGTTGTTTTTTTTTTTACACTATTAAACTCATCTAAAAAAGGTTTATACTTCCTCTCCCGTTGCCAGGAGAGGTCTTTTCTTCTCCCGCTGCTTCACGTTCGACGTCATGAACTTCAGCTCTCACCTCGCCGTCTTGCCAAATTAGCACCTTCAGCCGGGGTGTCACGTTTCCATCTCCGCCGATCGGATCCGATTAAAACCCCTGATTGTGTCCAATCCCATTGCAGACAAAAGCCAGATGTTAGCGGGTGTTAGTGGCTGTAATTTTAACCCTAAAACTAAATCCTGAGAAAAACTCAGGAGCAGCCAAAATGTCCTCAGTCTGTCCTCACAAAGATGTAACAAGTACAGACACACACACACACGCACACACACACACACACACACACGCACACACACACACACCATTGACAAAACAGATGCACAGAAAAAGAGAAAACATTTTTGTCAAGTCCTTCTGACATTCAAACGGAAACGTGTGAACTTCCTGTGCGTCGGAGCTGCAGGGATTTACAGGCCAGTGTGTTTCTTAGAGGAGTGAAAACAAAGACACTCATCACAGCAGCCAATAGGGAACCCTGTACTTACTCAGCTGCACACACACACACACACACACACACACACACACGTGCACACTCCATTACCTGCTCTACACTGTAGTAGCCGGGGTTTGAACTCGTAATCCCCCCCTTTTTAGTCTCGATCCCAGAATTTCCTCAGTATGTTGGTGGCTTGTCTCAGTGTGTTTGTGGTTTGTGTTGTTGTGGGAGCGCCGTGTTGTGTTGGGGCTTGATAAGACTCCTGGAAACCTGCCACTTCACATCAGCTGGGAAAACTAAGACGCCGAAAAGTATTCAGCGAAGCACTTTGCACAAAAAACCCAATATAAATAAACTGGAATAAAATAAACATGACATTAAAGTGGTGTTTTAGCATCTTGCAGCTGCGAGTGAGAGAAGTAACTGGCTCTTGTGAGGCTGGGGATGAACGTGGTGGAGGAATCAGAGCACACGGACCCACATGTTGTTATAAACCAGGTGAAGGTCGTCTGCGACATAGTGTTGTTACCTCTGGCAGCCATTTTGGAGGTCGTGAGGAATGTGGGTCTGAAAGTTTAATCGTTTTTGACCCTGAAATGTATCATCATATCAAGTCTGATGTTTTTTAAATTATCAATAACGTGTAGTGCAGAGGTGACAAATATAGATTTGATGTCGTTCAGAAACCGTAGTTTTCCAATTTGGACAAAAAGATTTCGAGGATGAAGTTGTATATTTTGAGAAAAAGGAAATACAGCACAATGTCCTGATACTCCTGATATAATGTGGAGCTGATGAGCCTAAAGATAAAGTATTTCATTACTTGTAAAACTTTTACTAAAGTATAACTCAACAAGATGCTTCACAGTCTTCATATTAACGCAGGTGATCTTCTGAAATGAACCTTCGAAAAGTAGTTTTTTTTATATTTCTTGTCATCTTGACGCACAGAAATGTGCCAAATAAATAAACAGAAAGGTATAAAAAGGAAGAAGTTAAACAAAGCTTTAACATCGAACAAAGAACATATTCGTAGCTTGAGCACTGGAGTTTTCTCTTTATGACGTTTCTGCTGCTGTATCTTAAATAAACCCCAGAAAATCCCCCCGTTCAGTGAGAACTAATCCGCAACAATCACCTCGTCTATAATTATGGTGTTTTTCTTGTTCCTATTTGGACTGAAGGTTTACATGCTCATTAAGTTGTCAGCATGGAAGGGGCGCAGCACTGGGGGAGGGGGGGGGGACTCTGGATCTGTGATGATGCTTCGTATATAAAATAGTAGCAGAGAACAATGAGTCTAATCTCGCTGAGATGTCAGCTCCTCTCAACACTCGTCCTCGAGCCAGCACTGAGGTTTATTTGAACAGTGTGAGAGTCGGAGTGCTTCGACTCTGTGTTTCTGAGTCGACCTCTGGATGTTCGATCATCTTCTAATGTCGTCTTTCTCTCCAAAGAATGAATTATTTCAAGCCTCCCCGAGACATCTTCGCTCGAACGCCCCCACGGTGCAGAAGTTTTTCACCGTTGCTTTTTTAATTTGCTAAGCTGGGAGAGGGAGCCGTGCGTGGGCGAGCGATGCGTGACCTCTATCGGATTCTGAGGTTAGCGCAGACACTGGCGGGTCAGACGAGGCTAGCGGTGCCCGGCGGCTGCTGATTATGCTGGGATGGATCTGCGTGCAGTATCACCTGCGCCCCTCGGAGCTGGGACGACACGCTGGCGTATGATTACACACAATTAGAATGTGTGGCTGTGACAGGCCGATTAATGAGACCTGGCGTTTTCAAAACCGGTGAAAAAATGAATTCAAATAGAGCTGTTAGTAGTTCACACTATAAACAGATAGAAACAGAAGTAGTGAATAAGATTACTCAAATAATGTATTTAATAACACGGTTTTACTCCATAATTCAACTTTAATATAAAAAAAAATATCAGTTTATTCTGTTTGATTTATGATCTGTTGCCATTTTCTCGTCTGTGATCATTTGCAGGGTATGAGCATGAATCTAAAGACTGACAAATGTTAATAATCTATATTAAGAACCTAATTTAGATTTGTTTTGATTCGTCTTTAGATTATAATCTATTTTTTTGTGGGGTTTTTTGTTTCTCTTTAGACTCTCAGAACCTCACGTTTTATTTTACTCTCTAGGGGCAGAGCTCATTAACCTCAACAGGCTAACCTTCATCTCTCAGCCGATTCCTAAAGGCAAAGCTTTAAAACGCCAAAACGTCCCATCCTTCAGTCCAGGGCCGAGCTGAGGGGAGTTGCCACGAATGTATCTCAGAGATTCCAGAGGATCCTTAAAGTCACACATCAGAAGCTTATTTACTTTCTCAAACTTTCCTGCCTCGTGTGTGGAAAGACTTTAAAAAACAACCTGATAGTTTTGATAAAACTGAGGAATGTTGATAAAACTCCTGCGTAAACAGACTCGTTCAGGATGGAGCGGTGTGGGAGGACGAGGCTCGAGTGCAGCGCAGCTTTTAAGCTTTTTTTATAGATATATATATATATCTATAAAAAGTTGGTGCATATTTATGAAAATTGAGTCACGGCCGTTTTGAAACCTGCTAAAAGCTTTATTTCCAAAGTGTAATTCACTCTGCATTACATAACCCTGTTGAGAAACAGCTCTGCAGCTCTGTTTAATGCTACGGACGAGCTGTTGACTCGCTGGCTGAGGAATCTCACAGGCTCGTCGAGCTCAAACATCTGCATTGAGTTTGTACTTTAACGGCTTCGTCATATGTTAAACTGATGCTCTGGATGTTCAGCACCACGTGCACAGAACGTGGTGCTGAATGAGAAATAGTTGATCAGGAAAAAAAACGAGGTGAAATAAAGAAGAGCTGTTCTGATCTCAAGTTGGTTTTTGGACAGGCAGTTAAATAAATGTCCTAATTGTACGACTGCAGTGTTTCCCACAGTGTGGAGGTTAAATTCATGATTTATATATATATACAAATAATAAACCCATACACGGGGTTACCATGCAACAGATACAGGTGATGAGTGTGAGTCACTCATTACATCCTCTCATGTACGTGATGAGTCACGTTGACAAGGTGTGTAGGCTTGTTTATGAGATGTAGAAAATGGTCTGTTTGTGGAGGAGGTGTTTGTGAGTCTGTTTTGTGCAGCGTTTGTGTTTGTGTGTGTGCATATGTCTGTGTGTGTGTCTGTGTGTGTGTGTGTCGTATTTACCAATTCCCCTGCCTTATTAATACGTGTTGGATATAATTAGCTAGCCTCTATCTAAAGCAGGTCAGTCCAAGGCTCCGTAGTTAAAGTGGGTCACTGCAGCACAGAGAGGGAAGGAGAGGAGAGGAAAGGAAATGAGGAGGGAAGGAGGGGAGAGGAAAGAGAGGTAGTGAGGAGGAGACAGACGGTTTCAGGCCACGACCACGAGATGTGATTTCAAGCTCACAAACAAGGTGCTTCTGTGAGAGGGAGCGAGAACTCGACAAACACTACGTCACCGTTGTTTTAATTTGTAACCGACAGAAAATAAATTACTGATAAATAAACCAAATAGCAAATAGTGACAACGATAACACCACCCAGCTCACCTGAGGTTCTCGAGATGAGGTTGGTGTCACTAAAATAAAGATATAAAGATAGATTCACAGTTTTTATGAGAATAATTGTTTTCAAACAGAGTGAAACCATCAAAAAAAAAGGTCGGTGACGAGCTGAAGTTTGACATCAAGCTCCTGCAGGAGATCGCAACCAAAATCAAACTTTCTCCAGTTGAGCTGAAATGAAGCCAAAGGGAGGAAACCAGTATAAAGAAGTTCAGATTAGATGGTTCCACTCGCTGGACACTTGAAGAGCACATACCTCCACCATGTTATCACCATGTTGCTCTTTGAGACCTTGCACATAGAAACATTTCTGCAATTTCACTGCGCTCCAAATCGTTCCTATCTCACATTAAAAAGAAAATATAGAATAAAGTTCCTCTCTCCACAACGTAATCCTGCTAAAAGACAAAAGAACAATGAAAACACGAGCTTCTTGGTGGAGGAGATGAGTTTCCTTCACCCTCCGTCATCCTAAGACCGAGAGAAGGATCGAGCAGAGTAGAAGACAGAAGGATGAATAGATAGAAGGACAGTTGGACCTTCAGAGGACGGAGGAGCAGACAAACCTTCAGCCTTTAGTTGAGCACAGATTCACACTTTGCCCTCTGATGCACACCAGCGAATTCAGATTAACGCTCTTAACAGAGGAGGTTGAATCTTATTCCACAAATAAAATAAGTGGTCAAACTGAGGGCAGGTCGGGTTTGTCTCTCCTCCTCGTCCACGCTGGAGCTGCTGCAGTTTGTATTTCATCACTGGCTGAGCCGAGGAAGGGCCGGGGGGTGTCGGGTTTCCTGTGCTTCGACTTGGCTGAACACTGGGAGATGAGAGCCGAGCCCACCCAGAACCAAACACTCCTCAAACACCATCGAATAATCTAAACTATCTCGGCGCACGGGGCAAAAGTTTATTAGGAACGAAAGACGAGAAGTTAAATTCCGATCGGTTTTCAGAATTTGACAAAGATGCATCTCGTTTAGAGACTTCAAATTAAAACAGGTTTGCAGCTTGTTTTGATTTTGAATTAAGTTTATTTTACAGATGTTTTTACAGATCATTAAAATGCTCCTGCTCACTTCAGTTACCACTAATCACCAGTTTCTGACTTGAACATGATGTTTACATCAACATGAAAGTCCTCATTATAACTGGGAAAACCTGGATTTCTCTGAAAACTCTTGATACTTCAGAGCTTTGCTGCTTAATAATATGAAAACGCCAAGAAACAGACGGACATAGCTCACCAGCCAAAGTTCAGTATAATTACAAATGTTACCAAACAAACAAATGCCAAATGCCTTAATCTGAAATGTGCATCTTGAGGCACAATTTGGTCAAATACCAGAATTCACCTCATGTTTTAACTGAGCTCTAGAAGCTACCGACTTCTCCTCAGACATTTTGAATCCACTCCGGTGTTTTCTCTTGTCAGACGTGGTCTCAGGACTCTGTGGGTGTGTCCAGACTCCCTCCATCTCCCTGTGGAGACCTGAACAAACTGCGAGCATCTCTCTCCGCCCGATGTCTGCACCATCTGATCGAGCAGAATAACTGGAAACACCTGAGGGCACAGACACGCTCACTTTCTAAATGTATTTATAGCGATGTGTCACAAACACCTCCTTGTTATGAGGCAACAAGTGTTATAGGGATTTAATGGGCGAGTGAATGACTTTAAATAGCTTTTTGGTATTTAAAGTCATTAAATAAAACTAATTTTAACTAATTGTGCATCACTCATATTCCCTCTGGTTTGACTCGTTCTGTCCACAGCAGGATATTCTGTTACTTCATTAGTTTAATTCACATGCACGTTCACAGTTCCGTGTCGGCAGTTGTTCGTCTGTAGCAGACGGAGAGAACACTGGTGTTTCAAGGTGCCTCCCCTCTGGAAGAGACTGTGCCCCTGTAATAATAATCCTATTTTAATCTGCCTCCTGAGGTTACATGTCCTGGATTATCAAACGTGAAGGATAATACGAGGGAGGGAGGCGGAGAATCAGCAGCAGAGACGGAACAATGTGTTAGGAACTGTAGAGCCTTTTCTTTCATGTTATTTACATAGAATTATATAAAATTCACAAAAAACTAAAGAGATTATAGATGTTCTGTGGAGTTATAAATCGTCTTAGGACCTTAAATATAAAATAATAAAATATATAAGAGGAAACATCATGAAACAAATTTGGTTCCGTTCGTGATTTAAACACAAGTCTTTTCCCTCTTGAATTTAAACTCAATGTCTTTTCCAAGCAGATTCTTTTGGTTTAATTTGTTGAAGCTTTAAAATACTCAAAATGTGATCTTGTCTGCACCTGTTATTTAGGGCACGTGTGTGTGTGTGTGTGTGTGTGTGTGTGTGTGTGTGTGTGTGTGTGTGTGTGTGTGTGTGTGAGGGGTGTGCACGTGGTGTTATGCATTGACACGGCGCCGCATCCACAAGCGTCGGTTGAATCTGATTGGCTTTAACAGCCGAACGGAGGAGCAGCGTGTTCCTCGGCTCCCTCTCCTCGCGTCGAGGCGATGACGAGGACCAGATTCCTCGGGCCCGACGCCGAAATTAGATCAGACCAATCTGGCGAGAGCGTTTAGAGGCTGGGCGTAAATGGACGTGCAGAGAAAGCGGAGAGATAACGCCGACATGAAATCATCAGATTATGGAAAATAATTAGTTGTCATGGATATCAGTCACTGTTTGATGTGATTGGGCGGGTTTGGGACGGTAGCGGCAGCGAGGGAGGAGAGGGGGGGGGGGGGGGGGTTCTTCTGCTTTGGTGTAGTGATGCAGCACCAGCTCACATCTGTTCTGTCAGACTGTGATTACTGACAAACACTCTGCCTCCACTTCACCGTGCACAAGCCAGATGACGCCTCTGCACCTTTTGGCTCGTACTCTGTTTATTTGCCTTTGATGCAAAGTGTCGTAAATAAAATCAAAGGGCAGGCATGAGGGCAAAGGACTGAATGTTTCTCTCCTCCGGCTTATATCTGAAGTTAACAGAGCCTGTGCTGCAGTAGCTCTCTCTCTGACTTCCTGTTTCCTGTTTCCTGCTGCAGAGGAAGGCGAGTACTTCCTGAAGGTTTTGATTCCCAGCTATGCGGCGGGTTCCATCATCGGGAAGGGAGGCCAGACCATCGTCCAGCTGCAGAAAGAGACTGGAGCCACCATCAAACTGTCCAAATCCAAAGACTTCTACCCGGGTAAGACTTCACTTCTTCCTCCTGTGCTGCTGCTGCTGCTGCTGCTGATGATGATGATGATGGATGCAGAGACAAATGTAAACAAAGGAAAACTTCATCCTCAGACACACTTTTAATTTACATTTCATTAAATTAAAAAAGTTGTTTTCACGAATCAAACCAAATCACAGAGACACAAAATATGGCTAAGAAATAAAAACAAGAATATTATTTTAACATTAAACAAGATACCGTCCACAGTGTAAAATAATTCTAACATATTAATGCGGCTTATTTTAATTGGTTTTGTGATCTTAATCCACATTTCACCAATCATGTATAGAAATATTAGAACAATTCACCATTATATATCAAATATGTGCACAAATACAGGATGAACTCAGAATGAGTTTGAGTTAGAAAAGGGTGAAGTTTCCCTGATGGATGGATGATGGATGGATGAACGATGGATGAAGGAGAGGTAAACAGAACAGCCGTCTCTATCCATTCATCCTCAGACAGGAAACGGAGGATGGAGCGAGTGTGTTGGGATGAACAGATGGATCAGTGCAAAGTGTTTCGACCCATTAAGGAAGCATTTCATTATCTCAGTCTTCATCCATCAATTTTTCATAATGTTCAAACACACACACACACACACACACACACACACACACACACACACACACACACACACACACACACACACACACAAATAAAAGTATAGACGCAGTGAGAAGTTGCTGCTGTTGGTGTTTAAGTGAGTTTGGAACCACTGACCTGCAGCTTGTCGTTATTCACTGACATTGAGAATAAGAGCCTGTTTCACACTGATGAATATGTTTATTGAGTCTATGTTGTGTGTGTGTGTGTGTTTGTGTTTATGCTCCTCAATTAGTGTTGTGTATTTGTGAGTCCTCAGGGGACAGAGGGGCCGTGGCTTGGTTTATGTTACACACACACACACACACACACACACACACTCTCACACAGTCGGGGTCAGAATTTCCGCATCAGAGGTGAAATTGTATTTGTCTAAACTCTTAATTCTGCCCTGATGTGACATGTGACTGGACGAGGGAGGAGGAGGAGGAGGAGGCTGTGTGTGTGTGTGTGTCTGTCTGTGTGTGTCCTGCTGTGTGTCCAGTGCTCTGGTTGTTTGTTTGAGAGATGAAATACAAAAGCAGCATGCACGTGTAAAAGTGCTGCAAATACAACCCTGTCTGATGCAAACAACCTGCAGATACTTTGCTAAATATGTTTTTGCAGGACACAATGTCGGGTTCTAAACTGTGGAGGATGCACGGGGACTCTGGGCTCAGCAGCCTCCTGCTCCACGTGTTGTTGTGTTCAGGCCTCTTTCCCTCTTCATGGGTTTAGTGAACGATGGCAGTTTGTTTTGTGACGACTTTTTTCATCATTCAACCCAGACCACAATCTCCCTCTGACCCCAACCAGCAGCTTAGAGTCGCCAGAACATCCATAAAATCATTACTCGTGCTTTGCTTGGACAAATTAAATTAAAGGCTTAAAGTTTTTTTACCACACTCGAGCAAAATCATGCAGCAAAACTGAGAAGAAAATCACTTGAAACACAGCAGCGAGGTGTCTGTTGACCTGTTATGATGTTTACACGTGTTGCTAATAGAATAATCTTATTTACATGAGCGTGGTCTGATCCTGACTCACGTCAACATTACATCCTCCAGCTGTGGTCAAGTCACATCTTTTCCCTATGACACATATTCTTCTCCAGAGTTCTTGTAAGAAGCCGGCGCTGAGAACAAAAGCACCAGCAGTCGCACTGAACAATCCCACCTCCAGTTAAACTCCCAGCAACTTCCCAGTGTTGTCGCGGCGCCTGTTGAGTCTCTGATGTAATCGCTGGCCCCTCGAGCCAATCACAGCGTGACGTTTCTGCTGCTCCGCTCGAGACGTGTCGGACGCGGCGCCCCGCTCTTAAACATGTTTCTGAGCTTCAGTCTGGAATTCGTGTTGGAAGGTTTGCGTCGGTTTCCGTCGGTAACGGGGCACAGAGCTGCTGCTGCTGCACGAAATATAAACTTTAATGTGGAAGGAGACAAAGAAAGTGTTTTTACAGTTTAGATTATTTTTTTAAATGCAAAGACATGAATCCTTAACTTTCCTTAAGGTTCATAAAGTTTAGTATTCAACTTTTCTGCAGCTGTAAAATGAACCTGTTCGTGCAACATTGTTTTTTTCTGCTCTGTCAACAAAACAAGGAAAACTTCCTCAAAGATTTAGTTCTGATCTGTTTCTCTTACTTTGAATTTGATTTGGCTGAAACAGAAACATGAGATTCAATCTGATGCATTTTTGGGAAATAACCCCGGGAATAGTTTTTCTGTAAAGCTTCATTTCACTTCATCAGTGTTTTCCCTCAGCTTTAAACTCGTCCGTGGTCTCCAAGTATTTGTTTGATTTGAAATTCAGTGTGTGTGTGTGTGTGTGTGTGTGTGTGTGTGTGTTTTAAACAGTTTGTGACTGTGTGCATCAGTTCAGTGTTGGCTTCTGCAAACAAGCCACTGTTGTTTGACACCGGCACACGACGACTCCTGAAATCTCTGCCAGCTCGAACAGATGCAAGGTGCAAAGGCCTCCAAGACACACACACACACACACACACACACACACACACCTCCTATACACAATCATGCAAACTTACTCATACATGATAAAACCACTGACGAAACCTGTGAAACATGTGCACATAAACACAAAGACACATGCAGATGTGTGAGGAAATGCATGTAAATCCACAATAATATCCACACACACATCTGCTCACAGACTTGGTTTCTAATCTTCTGGGGTTTGTTCCCCAAAAAACGCTGCAACGACACGAAGAGCTGAAGAAAATGAGTCGAGGAAGCAGGACGAGTGAAAGAAAGTCAGAAGGAAAAGAGAAAGAAAGAAAGAGAGGGTTGTATGGGCCCCAGTCTGGAGGGGAGGACTGAAGGAACTGTGTGTGTGTGTGTGTGTGTGTGTGTGTGTGTGTGTGTGTGTGTGTGTGTGTGTGTGTGTGTGTGTGTGTGTGTGTGTGTACCCTTCCTCTGCGCTGAAGGGGGCATCTGTATGCAAATGAGACACGGTTCTTCCTGGGTGACAAATCAAAAGGCCCACCTGCTGCAAGGGCCTGTGTGTGTGTGTGTGTGTGTGTGTGTGTGTGTGTGTGTGTGTGTGTGTGTGTGTGTTTTGGAATAACAGGGCCTGTCTAATGAGCAGAGTAGAGAGTTACTGCTGTGTCTTGGTCTCATTCCTCTCCTTTCACTCCTCGGAAGACATTAGTCGCCCTCCTTTCCTCCCCTCTCCTCCCCCCTCTACACACACACACACACACACACACACACACACACACACACACACACACACACACACACCAGCTGTCAAACAAAACCTGGCAGAGTTCACTGAAGATTTTGGAAATTTAATCTCATTGTTCATGAGAAATAAAATAAAAGCGAGAGAAAAAGTTGCCGCAGCTTCCACGTTTCCCCAGGAAATGTGAACTTTTGGTCCTTTTCAAAATAACATCAGGTTGATTCAGTCGAGTGAAGGGTGCATAAATAATACGCATATAAAAGTGATGTTGAGAATTTGGAAAAGCAGCGATAATCGAACCAGATGTGAAAGCGTCGAAGAAGGAAAATGTAATATTTCTTCTCAGGTGCTTGAAAAGACGTGGGTTACGCTCCAGGATGACATCATCACCTGAAAGCGAACCAAAGCACCTCTGGCTCTGAACGCACACACATTCTTCTTGGCTGCAGTGTTCAGAACAGAAAGTTGGCCGAGTCTCAAGCTGGATCCTGCAGATTAGAGCTGTTGAAAGACGAAGTCAAGATACAAACAAAAATCATATATTTATGTGGTGTTTTTTTTTTTTTAATGAACTCTTCAATTGTCCCCCTCGGGGGAAACGCAGCGGCTCCAGCAGCAAAGTCGATGTGACGTGAGCGGATGCAGGATGGAGACGCAAAAGAAAAACACAACATGAGGCTAAAAATAGACGTTGAATGAGCAGCGGGGACAATAAATATCAACAGAACCAGAAACGAGGTGAAAACAAGCTTCTTCCTGCAGGAGGATTAAAAAACGTGAAGATTCAGATTCCTACAGGTTTTAATTAACTCACATTCAAACACTTGACCTTGTCTTGCCCTCGTCTCTTCCTACATTCCTCCAGTTCTCCCTCTCCTCTCCTGCCTCCTTCCCTGACCTCCTCCTCCCTATTTATGCATGCATCCTTCGATCCAGCGCCGTCTCATCCATCAATCATTTCTCCCCCCGTCTCTTCCCTCGTGCTGCTCCTTCACCACCCCCCCACCCCCACCCCCACCCCCACCCCTGTTCCCTCCCCTCCCTCCCTCCGACTCCCCCTCCATCCCATCTATCTGGAGAATAGTGCAGCAGCAGCACTTAGGCCGGCGACCAATTAGCAAGGAGCAGCAGTACTGTAGGACGAGACAGGCCACTATTCATCCTTACACACACACACACACACACACACACACACACACACACACACACACAGAGCTCTATGCATCCCACCAGTCACCATTATGGAACAACAGATTTATTACACACCCATACAGTGCAAGGCAGTGCCACCTCCAAATATAGCTCCTCTCTGTCTCCCCCCCCCCCCCCCCCCCCCCCCTCTCAGATCTTAATTCAAAGGTGCTTTATTGGTTTCAAGGTTAAAAAAGAATTTAGTTTCTGCACCAATACACAATTTAGTCAAATGAAGGAAGTGTGTCTCTCTCTCTCTTTGTTTCTCTCCTCCGCTCAAATAAAAAAGCTTTTCCATTTAGGTTTAAGACATAAAAGCTAGAAGGGCACTCAGAGAGCGAACACCACCCCCCCAGGTAACACTGAGTCATAATGAACTTTAACATTTATTAAAAAACACGTAGTAAATCTTTGGATTTCTCTGCTGCTTCTAATATTTCCTAAATGAATCGATGTAGACTTGCGGGTCAGTCCGTCAGCGAGCGGCCGGTAAAGACGAAACCTGTGGCTTCATCAGTTTGTGCCGAGAACAAACGCTGCCATTCCACATGCAATATTCATTTACGACACCTGTTTTATAATTAGAATCGACCTGCTTCCGTCGTCTTCTTCTCCTCGCCGCTGAGGTATTGACCTCCGGTCGGACACGGGGGCGAAGTCATAAAGACAAACTAAAAGCTGGAAATGAATTAGTATTGATGCCGTCGAGGTTTCCCCTCATCTGTCCTGTCGCAGTTTTATGGCTCCAGTCGAGTTTCCCGGCCCCGGGGTTCAGTGTCTCTCTGAGCGTCTTCTCCAGACAGACGCTGACACGATAATGTGAGTGTTGACTGGACTTTTACGAGACAAAATCACATTGTGCAGCATTTTCTCAGTGGAGCTGGCGTTTGCGCTCGATCCTTTGCTTCGTGTGGATTGAAACCTCAGATGGCAACATTTCATTTCAGTGGGATTCCTGAAAAAAACAGAGCCGTGCCCCGAGGCCGTGGTTAAACAGTGGAGACAAATCTGGAGCAGCAACAACTACAGAACAAAGCTGAGCTCGGCGTCTCTCACGTGACCTCATGGGCGAAACCAGTTGGTTATAACATCTGTCAACAGACGCTCGGTGGCTGACGTGAGCCTCAGAATGTCGATGGTCTGCTCTCTGTCTTGTTCATCGGCTGTTTTGGTTCTGCTTGTGAAATACTGACACAATCATCCCGGTTTGAAATCTTAAATATGAATCAGAACTCGACCAGATAATCTGAGCTGAACATCGTTACCAGATTCCTCCTCTGATTCTCAGCGGCCAAAATGTTATTAAATTAGCCTTAAAATCCTCGAGCAGAGCCCAACTTTATTCAGCTTCTCACACGAAAACAAAATCCCAGTCGTCTCCAACCTTCAAAGTGTCGTTCTCGCTGAGCTGCGATGACTCAGAGTTTCAACTTTGTTTCACGTGTTTGCCAAAACCTCTGACCTCACGGGAAGAAAAGCTACCAAAACATCCAGTTAGAGTGTTTGTGGTGAAATCATGTGCACAAACAAACTGTGCATCTGCGTCTGTCGCTCGAACCAGATACACAATCCACCGCGACCTGAACCCGAAGGAGCATGAGGTCATCGTATGCAGAGGAATGTTTGCTTTTTCTCCCCGAGCTTCAGTTGTGTGTGTGTGTGTCTGTGTGGGTGTGTAGCTGGTACTATCAGTGTGTATTTGTGCCCGTGCAGCCCTCCCACCCGGAGCCGGACACATTCCTGCAGAGGTGACTTCACCACCACATTTAACCCACTTCAATGAGCCCAATCCAAACCGATTGTTAACGAGACGCCCTGAAGGACGAGGACCACATGTTCTCACAAACTGCAGAGGAACCGGCTCCTCAGGAGAAGAGGCTGCGGCTCCTGAAACCAATAACCAAGACTCAACCGTCCTCTTAATTTCAATCAAGCTGAAAACTACACACACTTAGGGTCCATGAACGTCTGTTGACAAAGACCTCGTTGCCACACGGTGCATTTGGCACATACCAAAAGTATATGGACACTAAATGATTACCTTTTTAAAAATGCTTCTCTAAATACTTTTGGCCGTTTACTGTATGAAAACCGACTCTTCTTAAATTCTGGATTTATTATGTCTGTGTCAGCCATTTTCTTTTTTTCTTCTCCTCCAGTCCGTCCCTCACGCTGTCTCCTCTGTCTGTCCTCTGTCACTGTGCGCCACCATTTTAGAGCTTTGTCTTTAATCCCACGCCATGATTGCGGTTTTCAGTATTTAATATCCCGTCCACACACACACACACACACACAAACACACACACACACATGCACAAACACACACACAAAACCAGCACACATCTGTCCCACAAGGCCACATGAACACATACAAACACACACCTGACTCCCACACACACACACACACACACACACACAGACACACACTCTGCCCCCAGCCTTTATCAACATTACTGATTTCAGTCCTCTAAGCCTCTTACGTGGCTCTAAGCTCTCAGACCGAGGGGACGGAAAACTGCAATATTACATATCGCACACTCTCACACACACGTGCATTTGCAACTGAAATGAATTTCCTGTTTGTTGGCCGTTTCCCTCGTCTTCATTAAGCGACACATTCCCCCCCAATGTCTGCTGTTTTTATCACTTATAACGAGATGATTCCCATTAAATGAGATTCCTGCTTCGCTTCCGTCTGAATCTGTCAAATTACGACGACAAACTGACGCCAGTTAGAGCGTCTGTCTGAGCCGGAGCTTCTCAGCTGATCCGAGCGCAGCCGGAAGTTAAAGCCCGTCGGTACTTTAGTTATAATAGTTGAGTTTGTCAACACATTTGTGATTCATCGTGCGCTCACTCTCCTTCAGCTGTTTTTCATTATCAGGGATGTGGGTCATTTGTTTGCGTTGCCACAAAAGTAAAAGCAGCTATTTGTATGTTTCAGTGCTACTTGTTAAAATGTGATTCTTTTCCTTAGCGATTCGTCTTTTAGTCTTTTTAAAATGATGTGAAGAATCGTTTAGATAAAAAGTTAGATCCCAAGGTCACATAATGTTTTGTCAGACATTTATTGCATAACCCCAAATTGTGAAACATTCAATTATTTATAAACGATATAAAACCCGAAGTATGCACCAAAGGCGAATAGCACAGATGTGAAACCAGACCCTGACATTTTTACATTTTAGTTATTAATTGAGCAGTTTGCAAAAACACTAATTCACCGATAAAAGACTAATTAAAAGGATGATAAATCAGCAGGTTTTTCTCAGTAAAGACTTTTCAATTAAGACAGTTACCTTCTCACAATCTGCTCAAAATGTTGCTTGGTAGAAAAACACAGTTGAAATATTCATACAAATTACATTTTATTCTGAATTCAGTATTTTTACCATGACGGCACGTGAGATATGCCGACAACCAATTTCTGCACCGCTGATAATTTCATATAATGTAATATATACGTAATATAATTCCTCCACACTCATTAGCCATTTAACAGCTTTGTAGTCATGTTGTGTTTATTCCATTTTATCGTAATCTAAATATTCTGTGCGTCTAAACGAAACGTCTGATGACTCCACACGTTTATGTGTTCAGTGTGTGTGTGTGTGTGACGTCAGCACGTGAGCAGGCAGACACACGCTGAGTAAAGCCTCAGCACCAGTCACAGGTCAGAGGTCAGCTCCAACACCTCCATCGCCCTCTCAGGCTTCCACAGGCGGCAGCGATGAAGATGGTGTCTGAAAAGGATGTGAGCAGCGTTTATATGAAAGAAATGATCCGTGGCATGTGCTGATGCTATCTGCTGCAATCAGGGAGTCGTTTTTATATTTGATACAGCAAAGAAACCGTGAGGGACATTTTAGCCTGTTCAGTTTTTGGCAAACGTTTGTAAAACACCTCTTACACACAGAAACAGACATGACTTTTACTTGCAGCCGGTCACCAAGTCCTTGAAGTTTTACGTTTTTAATATCCAGTATTAGATTGTCTGCTAGATTTATAGAATTATTGAATGAAAACCCTCCAGACCACGAGCTGCTTTTCCCCTGAATGGACGCTCGGTGCTGAGCAGAGGAGCCGTGTGGTTGAAAAGGTCAGTTTTTAAAAGCTTCCCTCTGAAGTGGCTTTCTGAGTGTGTTCCCGTGTTCAGACGCTCCTCTGGGATCTGAACCCTGAACCCCAGCGAGGTCACCGATGTTCTCCGACATGAACTCATGCAGAAGGAGACCCTTCCACGCAGGCAGCGTTAATACCACACTGACACACAGCTCCACCAGCTCGCAGTCAGACTCACACCAACAACCTTCAAGTTCTCTCTTCACTCGTCCGTTTGATATTATTCCAGATACAAAGAACAGATTTCCACGAACTTTGGCGGAGGGCTGGGACCTGAGCCGAGAAAGGCTCGTAAATTTCTTGGCACAGATTCAGACAAAGAGGCGGACGCAGGCACTTCTCTTTTTCACTTTCATTAACATTGTGAGATTTTGACCTTTTTCCACATTTCTCACATTTCTGAGGGAATAATTCATGGATCTAGATGTTTTTTGATATTTTTTGTTGGGCGCAATTTGGTCCAAATGAAAATCTGGATCAAGTGAATTTAAATGTGTTTTCAGAACAAATGGGGCTTGAAACCTGGAACTGCCACCAATGAGCAGCTGAGACGACGTAATGAAGTCTGTGGATTTGGTGGATGTGTGCGCTCCACTGAGGGACATTCCAGTTTCATATATTGGACAGATATGAACACACCATTATATTACAGGCAATAACTCAGATCTGTGAAATACAAACGAGCATGTCCGTGTCCCAGTGGTTTTCTTTTAGATTCAGAAAGAAAAGCACGGACCTCCAAACGTGATGAACACTTAAAGCACTAAACACAGCTGAAGCTTCCCCAGCAGAGGTTTGTTCTCTGATGAGCTTAAGAAAACATGTTGTTGTTTACAGAGCAGGTTCCATGTTTGTCTCTAACTTCGTGTTGTCCGATGGAAAGCTTGACTCATGACTCCCCTCCCCCCCACACCCCTCCTCCATCACCCAGAGACTCCCGACCGCTGCAGCTCCTGTCACATCAGTCAGCCCCCCCCCCCGCTGCCTGGAGACAGGCACGGCTAATCAATCTCTGTGCCACATCTGCCACATGGAGGGCAGCGACAGGCCGTCAGGACACACCCACCTGCTTTCGACGCAGCCTGCGTTCTCCCTCCTCGCCTGTAACTCCATCTACGGTGGCCTGCCGAGTTCAAAACAGCACAAACGATAATTAGAAAAGCAGAAGCTGCTGATCAATATTGGTTTTCCTTCACCTCGCTGCCCCCCCCCCCCCTCTCTCTCCGTCTGCTGCCTTCGTGTTAAGACTTTTAATAAGGCAGCGTCCAGGGTGCCAGCGAGGCCGACTGTAAATAGAACAGCAGGAATATGGCCGACCAGCCGCAAATCAATGCTGCACCGTGTGTGTGTGTTCGTGTGTGTTTGTGTGCGTGCAAGCTAATCAACTCTTGCTTACTTGCCTGTTTAAAAGTGTGTGAGTGACTGTTCATAGTCAGATGTGTAGCTAACGTTCAGCCTGTGTGTGTGTGTGTGTGTGTGTGTGTCCTTGGGAAGTGGTGGGGTAATGCAGTGTGCCAGTGAAATACGACGATCATAAACCCACTCAAAGGCTTTCACTGCCTCTAATCCCAAAGCGCGCGCACACACACACACACACACACACACACACACACACACACACACAGGCACACGTGTGTCCATGACTTCAGAGGACTTGCATTTCCTGGAGACGTAAACTCTTTATCATAACTACTGCTTCTCCTTAACCAACACGTAGCCTCACCTTAACCATAAACCACCTCCTAAACCCTCAAGATTAATGGTTTACATGATTGGGGACTTGCTTTTTGTCCCTGTAAGGACGACAAGTCCCCGTAACAGGAGTAAATCCTGCACCACATGTGCACACACACACACACACACACACACACACACACACACAGTCAGATGCAGTTGTGGTTAATGGAGATTATTCTGTGTGTGTTTGTTTGTTGCTAAGACAATAAAAACATGTGTATTTCACTTGTGGTGTTTCCTCACGTGGTCGAAAAGACACCACAACCATCACTGCTGGTTAAAGGAAAAGACCTGATGACTGTTAAAGGACTAATACACAACTTTTCATTCTTATATTGTGTCGTTACTGTCCTGTTAAAATCATATAATCAGTACAGAATTGTTTGTACCTGTCAAACTGAATTTCTGCCAATAATACAGAATGTTACAGTCTTAAAATGTTGTATTTAAAAACATGTAACACACATATAATCACTATATTAATGCTATTATCTATTTGTGGCTTCTCTTCATGAATCCCAGTGTTGCTCCTCCCGGCTCGGAGCTTGTTTTGATGAATGAGATTCACTTGGATTCTCGTCTATAAGACTCATCCTGTAATATTAGATAAACACAGATGGACCTCGGTGATCCGACGCTCGCGGCGAAACACGGGAAGTCAATTATTTTCCTGATGACAGAACAAACTTTTGATTTCAACTTGCTTTTTATTTTGTCTCCTCGTAACAAATTTCACATCTCCAGCATTTAGCAGCTGCTCGAATCAACAGCTACGATAAACTGAGTAATCACTGCGAGCTACGCTTATGGTTTGTTTGTTTTATTGCAAGGAAAGAAAAGGTCGGAAACTGACTCCAAAAAGCTCCATGAAACAAACAAACTCAAAAAACCAGGACGATGGCGAACTGAGGAGAAAAATAAGGACGTCTGCTTTGTCTGACAACTTGTTTGTGCTTCTGTCAGAGGAGGAGTGAAACAGAAAGACGTTTCCTCCCTGTGCAGCACTGAGGAGAGACTCTAACTGTGTCTGAAGGGTCGATTCCACCTGCCGCTCGCAGCATCATGGCGCCCTGCAGCCTCTCAAACTGCAGCGTCATTGTGAAGGCCCCCCTCACCCCGTGGTCTGTGTCGTGTCCAGCTGAGGTTGCGTCTCTCTGGGTGAGCGATCACACCGACGCTCCCAGGCTCCACCGAGGCCTCCAGCAGCTGGACTCCTGCATCAAGCTGTTTTAAGACATCCTGCACTGATGCATGTGGAAAACTCTTCTCCTGCAAGAAGGCAGATCTTCTGCAGACCTTGTGTCCATGTCAGGAAAATTATTACTAACAAGTATTTATATTTAGGAGCGGTGCAGGTCTAAGGTTTCCTGGATGTTGTGTTTACAAGCAATCCACTGTGCAAATACTTGGTCAGAGTATTAACCTTTATTCATTTGATATTTTACCAAATATCTTTTAGTTTTTTCGGCAGGATTTTGCAAAAACAACTTAACGGATTTGCACGAACTCTTTGGTGGAAGGTTGTGGTGCAGGTCAGGGAACAGGCCGAATTTTGGTGTGAATCCAGATTCAGGAATGTTTCACTTATTCACATTGTGAGACAGATGGAACGATTTTGTTGATTTCTCAGAGAATAATTCCCGGATCTTGATGAGAAATTGGTGCAGCTTGATTGAGTTGAAGGGGTAAATCGTTTAATTTAAAATCAAACTGTGCATCTTTAATTGTACCTGTTCTTGAATCTCTTCTTACTTCTCTCACGTTTATTGATGAATTATGTTCTGTAACCACCTGGTTTTCCCACAGGAATCATTAATGATTCATGTGATCTAATCGAATCATCTGTCTGAACGAGTGCAGCATCAATAAGAGCTGCAGCTTCAAACCAGGCAACAAACGTGAAAATAAAAGTCTCACCAATAACCCAGAGGTTCAGTTAACAAAGTAAAGCTCTCGTTGGAGAAATTTGTCTATTTGTGCCTGTGTGTGTGTGTGTGTGTGTTTGTGTGTCTGCACGGATGTCAGTGTATGTGTGTGTGTGTGTGTGACAGATTGAAAGCCCAGTCAGCACACACACACAGACAGGGAGGTGGGGGTGGAGGAGGAGGAGGAGGGGAGGCGGGGGAAGGATTGAGCAAAAGAGAGAGTGAAATAAAGAGGAGAAAGGAGGAGGAGGAGGAGGAGGAGCAGCTGAAAGTGCAGAGGTTTCTATGAGCTCCGAGGGTTTCCAACTGTCACAGACAATAGGTGAGGGCGAGCCGCTCTGTATGACAATAGGCTCTTTGACCCCGGTCAAGCTAGCAGGAGGGGAGGACGGGGGAGGAGGGGACAGAGGGTGTCCCCATCTGCCTCAGAAGAGGGAGAGTGTGTGTGTGTGTGTGTGTGTGTGTGCATCTGTAACTGTGTTGTCTAATCTGAGCTCACAGACACACACTCAAACCCTGAATCTGCTGCTGCACAACATTCATGTTTTGCTTTGGTTAATATTTCTGTTTGATCGCCACAAAAAACTTCTTCACCACCTCAGAGATACAGATTTGAGCGGAGTCTCTCTCTCTCTCTCTCTCTCTCTCTCTCTCTCTCTCTCCCTCTCATCTCATGTTCTTCATTTTCAGCGTTATATAAAACATATTTTCAGCTTGTTTACACGTGAT
>CM048047.1:23375000-23427500 GCA_026259375.1 Verasper variegatus
CGACGTTTCAGGATATTTGAAACTTAGAAACCTGAAACTATGGAGCGGGCCGAAGGTTAATCTGTCTGAACAAGATATTTACATTGATTATGATTGAATATAACAAACTATAAAGCTCTCTGGCACAGTTAAATCTCTATTTCCAAATGTCACTCCAACGTTTCATTGCAGATTTTATGGGTGTTGAGCTTGGAAGTTACAGGCACTTATCCTGCAGTTCTTCTCATTATTTTGTGGCCCAGTGAAAGTCAATGAGCAGAGCATGGCACTGACATTAGCGTGGCACAATATGGGCAGTGGGTGTTAAGCAGAGAGAGGATTGTACGGGGGGTCGGGTTCAAACAGCCGGGGCTCTGCAAAGTTGTGAAAACGCTGGTAAAGTGAGACAAGTATTCTCGTAAAGACACTCTGATGCCCACACTGTGTGCGTGTGTGTGTCTGTGTGTGTGTGTGTGTGTGTCTGTGTGTGTGTGTGTGCGTGTGTGTGTCTGTGTGTGTGTGTGTGTGTCTGTGTGTGTGTGTTCCTCAGCAGCATGAGTCAGAAGACAAAGGGTGTGTTCAGCTGAGACAGAGTGGAAGGAAATGAGGGGAAGTATGAGGAATGTGGAAAGATAAAAAGACATGAGACACACAGAGACATGGAAAGAGGGAGATGTGACACTGTTGTCCCGTTTTTGCATTTTACTTATTGATATGAACTGAATTATTGCATTTTTATTATTATTATTCTTGATTTGTTTGCAGAAAGTAATTCTATGTTATATATATATATATATTTGTATTTGTACATATTTAAGATACTGTATATAGAACTTCCTGATGTCATTCCTTTAAAGCACATGCAGTGCAGAGTTAGAAATCGTTTACACTCGATTAATGAAGAGTCTCTGGCTGTGAGAAGTGTTTATGAGACTTAAACTTCAGACTGTAAATGATCTTCTCTGAGAACTGTCTCTGAGGGACAGGGCCATGATGAATGGAAGAACGGTGTGTGTGTGTGTGTGTGTGTGTGTGTGTGTGTGTGTGTGTGTGTGTGTGTGTGTGTGTGTGTGTGTGTGAGGCTGACAGCAGTGTTGGGGCAGCTGACGGGGTAAAGGGGCAGTTGTAGTCACATGGGGAGCAGAGATGGATTTGGGGGGATTTGAAGCTGTAAGAGGGTGGGGATGAGGAGGCTTAGGCCAGCTGACACCGTCCACCTCAAACACACAAGCCAAAGATAGACACACACACACACACACACAGACACACACAGTGATAACAGACAGAAATAAAAAAATGAACGCACAGCTTTGTTTCACGCCCTGAAATAACAAATGTCCATGTTTATGGAATGGAATGTTTAGATGACTTTGACGCTTTGGGATCTGATGTAACATTGGTAGATGAGTAGAAAGGAGGGTGTGTGTGTCTGTATGTGTGTGTGTGTGTGTGTGTGTGTGTGTGTGTGTGGCAGGGAGACAGGTGGGGCTCCATCAAGGCAGTTGTGCGACACCAGATACGAACACGGGAGATAACCCTCAACACGTTGAAGACAGAGAGAAATAGAGATGGAGCGTGTGTGTGTCAGTGTGAGTGTGTTGGTCTGTAGCCGTGTGTGTAACAAACGTGGAACACACAGTCTGTGCGGTGCGGAAGGTCAGTGTGTTGTATAGCAAGCAGGGGCTTCAGTCTGCCAATGCAAACACAGCTGTGCTCCTCCTCCTCACATGTAGACCAGCAACCTTTGAGCAAGGCAGTCCTGACTTGGTCCTAATTTCTAACAACGCAGGTAACAAGAGCAACTAAAGTCTTCAAATTGCAATCATAAGTTCAGACCTCTTTCATTGAGACGCTGCAATTTCCAGCAAACATCCGATTTACCGTAAATCTTTTATAAGAACTCAGCGTCTCTTTTCACTTCTGCAGAAACCTGGCGCCTGTTTCGGTTCCTTGGCCTCAGGCAGCCGCCGAGGAGAAGACGTTATTCAGATCTCGGCCATGAAACTTGGTGTTGAGTGATAAATTCATACGGTTGCATGGATGGATTTGTAGGAATATTAATACTAAGACCAGAGATGTAAAACTCCAATGAGTTGGTGTTCAGAGGACATCGGCGATATTAAGAAGCTGTTAATTAAATGGAGACTACTGAGTTTGAAAACAGCCAAGAGACGGACTCTGTGTCAGTTTCGTACAGGATCAATAATCGATTTCATTTATCTTCATTTCACAAACGTGAAAGCACTAGAAAATGAGTCTGAGCTCCTGATTCGGTCCCTGCAGGAGAAGAGGAAGTGAACTGAAGAAGAGAGAGACTGATTAAAGGTGAACAGAAAGAGACAGACATGAGGAAGCGAGACAAGAAATGCAGAGTGATGGTAGAAAGACGGATGAACCTGGAGGAGAGAGAGGAAACCGAGAAATCCTCTTTTCTATCACCTCATTATTCAGTGTGTGTGTGTGTGTGTGTGTTTGTATCAGAGAGAAGTCTGCATTTGTGCTTATGTGTCCACATCTGTGCAAAAGTATGTGTGTGTGTGTCTCTGAGGGGGTAAGGTTGTGTGTCTCTGTGTGTGTGTGTCGGGGTGTGAGTAAAATCAGAACGGTGACGAACTCATTCTAATCGACCAAAAATTCACACGAGGTCCAGTTACCGTGCAGGCCCTGCGAGGACACACACGAGCTGTGTGTGGGTCTGTGTGTGTGTCTGTGTGTGTGTCTGTGTGTGTGCATGTGGACAGATGAGTATGAGGGTGATTAGGTGTGTATATATAGCTATCTGTGGTTGCATAGTGACATGTGTGTCTAGAGGCGGCTAGCTGAGCTGTGTGTGTATGTGTGTGTGTTTGCGTTCTTTCCACAAGTGGGTGAGTGTGTGTTCTTGTGTAAAGGAGTTCCTCTAATGTCGCCATTTAATGACATCAGACAAGTGTGTGTGTGTATGTGTGTGTGTTGGGTCCATGGGGAAGACCCAGTGGAACATATTATTACAGCTGTCTCTTCTCATCACTACACTCACTTGTTGTGTACATGACGTTCACCTGCAGCTGGAGTTACCGATGTTGTGGGGACAGAAATCTGAGAAGACGGCTTCATGACGGGATTCACCTTCCATTCGGAGGAAGCTGCTCCTAACAGCCGTTAAATTACAGAGAGGGCTGATGTTTCAGGGTTTGATTGAGTCATGAGGTGGTCACTGACTTTCTGTGGGATGTAATTCTCGTTCTGTCATTTTCTCGCGTCTTTACTGAGGTTAGTTTCCGAGGCTACATATCTTTACTTTATTTGTCTTTCTTTTCTTCCTTAATATTTATCAAAGTTACCGTGTGTTATTATGTTATATAATATTATATTATGTATTATAGCACAGTATTAGGAATTAGTTCCTTTTAGGGATACTTTGCAGTAAAGGAACACTGTACTTTGTTTTACTTAAGTTCAATAAAAATCACAATAATAATAAGTCACATTACTCATAATTATAATGAACACAAACAGTGGGAGTTGTGGTTTATAAATGAACGTTTTTAAGTAAAAAATATTGTCAACAAAGTGTCTGAAAACTCCGGTTACGTCTTTTTTTCCTTCTTCTTCTTCTGCAGCAGAGTTTCTCTCGGTAATTGTCTGAAATTGTTCAAACTGCTCCCGAGCACTTTCTTTTATTCTCTTTTTATTTTTCCTCTCTGTTTTTCTCACCGTGTTGCCGAGGGCGGCCCGGCAGCTTCCAGATGAATGTGAGTGCAGCTTCAACGGAGTGATGGAGGGAGGAAGTGAGAGAGAGGGGAAAGGGGAGAGAGGTGAGGCGACGAGATTAGGCTGAAGATTAGGGTGCGGGAGAGGGAGAATGACAAGAGGTGGAAGAGAGGAGAAGAGACAAAGGGAAACGCACAAAGAGTTAAGAGTGGAGGACGGTGGGTGTGAAGCAGAGGAGAGGCAGACATGGCATCTTTTCAGCTGTTTGCTCAGTATGGGCCGGGTCACTTGGGCAACACGGATCCTGCTGCCAAAGTGAGAGAGACAAGAAAGGAGAGGAGAGGGAGGGATGGGGTGAGGTGGGGAAGGATGATGGGAAACGGGGGAGGAAAAGAAGCCAGCCTTTGTCAGAGGCAAAGCACCAACCCCTCCCTTATTAAGCACAAAACAAATCTGCTGTGGAGAATCTTTTTTTCTTTATTTGTCTAAAAACTCAGACACGTAATGTAGAAGTACATGTTTTGAAAAACAACTTTTCTCCAGCTCGGAGAGAAAGTGAAGAAAGACCGGAGAACAAACGCTGCTTTTCAACACATGCACAGACTGATCCTGTCAAATAGCTGCTGCACCAACGTTTTAAAAAAGGTGTTAAACACACGATATCACGTTAAAATCTGCTGCCGCTGAAAATACTGCATGTTTCAGAAGTTGGGAGAAAGTGGAGAAGTGAGAAAAGTTTCTTGTAAAAGAAAAAGGTCGTGGGTTCAGATCCCTGTGGCCACAGTTGAAGCCATTATTGATTCACACGCATGTACAAAGAGGAATTTGCTTCCATCTGTTCACGATCTATTTAATCAGAAAGTACCGGCTGAGTTTTGCTTTGTTTCTTAAAATGCCCCTAGGATGCAGGACTCTGTGTGAGCGAAGGAGTCGGAGGTGGAGGCCGGACGCAGAGCAGCCGGCCTCTCCACGTGAAGAAAGCCTGACATCAGAGCAGAGGAATTCCTGCCTTTTCTTCCACTTTCTTTTGTTATTCTTTTGAGAGGGTTCCACTTATTCTTCTCTCCGAGTGCTCCGTCACGGCCTGACCCCGGGACAGATAAAGGAGGACGGTGAGGGATGTCGGGGGGGGGGGGGAGGAGTGAGTGAGCAGAAACACTTGGAGAGAGAGAGAGAGAGAGAGAGAGAGAGAGAGAGAGAGAGAGGGAGAGAAGGAAAAACCATGTTTTTATTGCTTCTGGTGAAGCTTTTAAAAAAGACCCGAAACGAGAAGAACAGAGGAGGAGGAAACGACAGATAACGTCATTATTAATGTTAAACACGACTTTCTGATTTCAAACCCGTTCCACCGAGAGGAGGAACCCTCCTGCTTGTGGACTTTGTTGTGGTGGTTATCGTCTTGTCTTTTGTAAATTGCAGCTTTATTGCCGTTTGTCTAGTTTTGCCGTGCAGCTCCCCCGGGCAGGCCGACCACAGTCACTCCAGGACTTAATACGTTTTTCCTAATTGGCCGTGATTTTGCCTGCATGGTGTAAACGATGTGGAAGTCGGTGGGAGCGTGTGCATTACAGCCCTGTAGGGACTCCAGCTCAACTCGCTGCCAGCCCGTCACAAAGCAACCATCACATTTTCATCCACATAAGCTGCTGCAGCGTCCAAACTACTTTTTAAAATCTATTTCTCTTGTCTTTGCTTTTCTCTGCTTCCTTCTTTTGATCCCACATTTCCTTTGCTCTTTGATCTTGGCTTTTTCCTCTTTCCTCTATCCTCCCATCCTTCCTTTTTCCATCTCCCCTCTCCTCCCTCCATCTCCCTCGCCTCCCTCCAATCTATCTTTCAGTCCTGTTCTCTTTCTCTAATGAAGACTTGGTCGGCTGCAGCAGAGAACAGGTCCAAGTTTCCTCACTGCTCCTGATTACATCAGCACATGCAGTCATGCTTTCTCTCTCTCTCTCTCTCTCTCTCTCTCTCTCTCTCTCTCTCTCTCTCTCTCTCTCTCTCTCTCTCTCTCTCTCTCACTCTCTCTCGCTCTCCCTCTCTCTTTGGAATAACAGCTCATGACATCACCAACAGCTGCCCAGCTGCATGAAAGAGTGTGTGTTCATTGCATATTCACAATTGTGTGTGTAAGTGTGTGTGCATTGATTGGGGAGTGAGACTGTCAGTTGCCATGGTAACACAGCAGGTTATGCAACATCTATCCATCTATCTATCTATCTATCTATCTATCTATCTATCTATCTATCTATCCTTATATCTATCTATCTATCTATCTATCTATCTATCTATCTATCTATCTATCTATCTATCTAACTATCTATCTATCTATCTATCTATCTATCTATCTATCTATCTATCTATCTATCTATCTATCTATCTATCTATCTATCTATCTATCTATCTATCTATCTATCTATCTAACTATCTATCTATCTATCTATCTATCTATCTATCTATCTATCTATCTATCTATCTATCTATCTATCTATCTATCTATCTATCTATCAATCTATCTATCTATCTATCTATCTATCCTTATATCTATCCATAGTTGTAATGAGTTGATTTCCATTTCTTTCTGTCTTCTCTCCCTCTTTTCCTCCATCCCTCCGTCTATGTGTCGGTCAGTCTCCTCTGTTTCTGTCCCCACCACTGGCCCCGGCTCTTTGGGCCATAAAACCTCCTTTTTAATTGGACGCTGAGGTCTCTGCGGTCGTTTCCATTGGCTCCTTGGCGTGTCACTCAATGAATCCATCCATCTCTCGGTGACACAGAAGCCGATTGGTCCGCGTCAGCACTTTTCTTTCCACATTAGAGGAAGTATTGTGGGGAAAAGCTGAGGCTGAGTGGAAGAGGACTCGTTATCATGTGACCGAGGGCGACACGTGGTCATAATCTGTGGCTTTAGAGGCACCACATGTAAATATCAATCATCATAAGCACATTTCTTTAAACAGGTCAGTATAATAACTGTAGAGAGCTCAGACCTCTTCAGACGTATGAGACTGACTTTCTGCTCAAAGCACAAAACAGCAAATAAGAGAAACAACAACATAAATTAGATTTTGCAATAAGGTAATGAAGCTCATGATTTGTTATGTGGCTATATTTTTCTTATTCATGTTCTATGTATTTGGTTGTAGTGCTTTGTTTTTATTATCTGTTTAAACTGTAAAATATAAAATCTTAGACTCTAATGACATCTTAGGAATGTTAATACAAATATTATTACATATATTCATATTTTCTGTGTTTTAAAAGACTTGAAATATTCAATTATTATAAAATATGCTGATCCCAGTAAGAGCCCCGAGGTCAGAAACCACCTCCTGCACAAAACACCAGTTATATATGTGATGTTTTTATCGCTGAGTAAAACCAGCCTGTCTTAACGAGACCATAATGAATTGGACACACGATACTGGAACAATCTGCAGCCGACCTCCACCTCCTCTCTCCTCCGTGTGTCCGTCTGCTCCCCGTCTTTCCTTAAGCTTGTTTTATTTCACTCTTTAACCCCGCGGAACAAACAAGGTGTCGAGCTGCCCCTCTAACACTCGGCTAATCCAGCAGATCTGATCAGAGGTAGCCAGTTAACCTGAGCTTATCCGCCGCCTAAGGAGATCTGTTTAATGAGCTTACATTAAACCAGCCGCCACGTCGCTCCACGCTTCCAGTCACATCCGCTGGAGCCTGGGAGGTTATTTTAAACTGGGAGATATTCATGAATCTATTGAATTTAAACCATAATTATCAGTCTGACTCTGCATGGATTCCCTTTAACACAATGTTTGCTGTGTTCAACTTCGGTCTTTGTCTCCCTATCGCTGCGTTCGGTCTTTTTGTTCTGCAGCTGCTTAGAAAAATCAAAGAGTAACCCCAGTTTGATTCTCTGACACGTTCCGAAACCTCCGAGCTGTTTGGATGAATTATGAATCTCATCTTCTGTGTGTCCTGTGCGACGTGAACTTGTCCGTCTGTCTACATCCTGTGTACATGCTGCAGTGTCCCCTTGTCTTTTTGTGTCTCGTCCTTTCTGACGTTACTTTGTTGTGACAGGTCTCACAGAGGTTTCTCTCTCTCTGCGTCCCGGCCTGTCTGACTCTGCCCGTCTCTGTTTGTCTCGCCCTCTTTCTCCGGTGTCACTCCATTTTGACGTTATTATCGTGACTCGGAGCCCGATCTGCCGCTCCCTCTCTGACTTTCTGTCCATTTCTCCGTCCGTCACTCTCCCCTCGCCTCGATCGATGTGACAGAACTTGTGTGAAACCTCCGCGTCTCCGTATCAGTCGTCTCTCTCTCTCTCTCTCCTGCTGATGTTTGTTTCTGTCTGTGTTGGAAGTGGAAAAGCTGCACATCTCGGCTTCGCGGGGGTTGAACATCGTGTACCTGTGAACACAAGACCTCTGGCGATGCTGTCACATCTCGTCTGCTCTTTGCTGATATTTCTGAAATTTGAAAAAGGGAAAGTTTCAGGGACTTCACGAGTCTCAAAGGAATCTCAGGGGAAAATCTTTTTTTTTAAGCTTCTTACAAATGGGTCATTTTGCAGGAATTTACCAGAAAATATCTGACAACTCGTTTCTCATTCGTGGCGCTAGCTGTGTTTGTCAGATGTGGAGGAAACCAGACTGTTTATGCCTTTACTGCTTGTCTGCGCTGGATAAAACAACATTAATAAAACAAGAAGGAATAGAGATTTTCAGGTCATGGAAAACGTTCCGACTTTGTTGAAGTCTTTTTTTGCATCGTGGTCGAAATTTATGGACATAAAATCCTCCTGAGAGGCCGAGTTCACAGCAGCAGCTCGTCAACACCCAATTAAATCATCATTAAGCTCTTATGAGTGTACAAATTATCAGTTGTTTTCATTTTTTTTAACAGATTCAAGACAAAAACATAAGATTGTACAATAGCAATCCTCTGTAAATTGTGGAAGTGCTGCTGTAGTATTTCATGTTGCACTTCCACAAAGTTGGGAGGTTTGCTAGAGATACTGTGTTTAATAAAATATATATTATAAAATATAAAACTGTACATATCCCAATTTCTGCTTCCTGCTAAAGGTAAAGACCGTACATTTCCCACAATGCACCTAAACAAATCCAGACTTCCCCTGTTTGACAAATGTCCACATCTTTCAAACCCAAGCTGAGAGTTTACATCGTTACGTGTTTCTTCAACTTTAAGTAAACTGAACTTCATGCATTGTGTGAAATCTACATCCTGCCGGTTGTTTGACCTTTAAAGCGTTAGAAACCGGTGACTATTCCCAGTGATCTGACATTACGCTACGGCAGCCCACAGCGGCCAGCTCTCTCCACCCTCGGCTGGAGGAGGCTGGAGGGAATGAATCACGGCTGCTGGCTGCGGATTGATCGCTCTGCTGCAATTAACAGGCCGAGCGCACAGAGGATCTTTACAGCGAGGAGCCCGTGTAACGACACGACTGCAGCAGGCAGTGCGAGGTTTCACCGCTCTCCCCTTGCTGACCTTCGAGAACTTGCCTCATCACCATATACACAAAACAAACATGATGCGTCTTCTCCCTCTGCAGGACGGACTGACACGTCCACACGTGTCCGTCTCAGTGTTCAGGTTCTCACACCGAGGAACGCGCTGCTTTCTCCGGCAGCATCAGCGTGCCTCGTCACACTGAGCATGCATATGCTTTTCTATGAGCTCCTGTGAGTCAGAAATCAGAAGAGAAGCGGCTCACTGTGATTTCAACTCGCCTCCTCTGGTCCTCGGCGAAGAGGAGGAGGAGGAGGAGGAGGAAGGAGTGAGTCATGCTAGCTCGACTCTAATAAAAACAACTGACAGGGTCCACAGCCTGGATCATGATGGTGATGACGGTGATGATGATTTAATGTTTGAGTGCTGAACAAAGTGCCGTTGGGTCACCTGGTCACTGTGGACGTGAGGAGCAGAAATCCACGTCTGGTGTGGATTTGAGGAATTCAGGATCTAAGAGCTCCACGAGTCGAACCTCTTGTACATTTTGTTCCTGACGTTGCAGTTTTCTCTGGCGTGACGCTCGACTGGAGCTGTCAACTGCTGCAGCACAAATACAGAACCAGCACCATGATGTAATAGATTTTATTGATATTTCCTCGCCGGCGCTGCTGCAGGTGTTTCATCTCAGAAACGTCCTCCTGACCTGAAACTTTCCAAAACATGGAAGTTGTGAGACGTACGAAACGTGACTCATACATTGTTTTGTGGTCTGCTCCACTCAGTGTGTTGTGGTCCTTTTATAACCTTGTTTCAGTTTTTGTAATCTCCCCTCTCTATTACTTAGCTCTGTGGTGCAGATCTGATTCCAGTAATTTTCTCTGGTTTATGTCTCGACTCCATCTTCTTCTGAAACATTCCTTTCAGCACTTTAGCAAGTTGGTCTGAAACACACATTTCAGTGGTGGTGGTCAGCCGATGTCGTTCTGGTTCTTGTTATACTCACACAAAACACAAGCTTCATCTGAAAAGGTTTTTAACCTCTGAGTCTGACTGTGTCCGTGCAGATATTAAATATGCTTTGAATAGTTTTTCTTGTTGTGTTCTGTGTCAACATGAGCAACATGGAAATGTCTCATAAAGTTATTTAAATACGACATAGAGCAGATATTACTTCAGCAGCTGCTTCCAACCGTTAAAATGTCAAGTGACGAGGTGCATTTTACAAGAGGAAATGCAAAAAATACATACAAAGACCAACACAGTCACACACACACACACACACACACTGAAGTTCTTGCACCAGTGGGACCAGTGGAAGCTGCCAGCAGAGCTCCCTCTCAATCTGTGAGAAGTGTAAATTCTGTTTTGTTGGCGGTGGTTTGGCATTTGTGCGTCTGTGTTTGTGAGTCTGAGTGTTTCCTGCGGGGACAACATGACACCGAGACACGAGCATGCTAACATTAAGTAAAACACAGATGAACCGAGGACGAAGCCCCGCCCCCCCCCCCGCTCTAAACACGATGCTTATTGGCTGCCCTCGTTATTAATTGACCTTTTAGGTAAATATTTAGTAATGAAACGAAGCAGGTCTTTGCTGCAGAGGCTCAGCTGCACAACAGCTTCAATATGATCTCCAGTGACAGAGTGGCCTTTCCCTCTGCGGTTACACACACACACACACACACACACACTGGCACACACACACACACACAACACGGGCACAGACAAACACACTCATGCCAAGACAATGGCCTGCTAATCCTTGCTTCTGATTGGATGGATCCAGATTACCCAGAGGGCACCAGCTGTCGAGAAGAGGCAAGGCCCAGTTTCCTCACTATCAGCACACACACACACACACACACACACACACAGAGACACACACTCGGACATGTCACTCTGCTCACTGACGCTGAATGAAATGCAAAACGATGCTGAAATGTTTACCCACAGAACGTTAGCGTGCTGCTGCACCTGAAGTCTCGCACCCCGGTGTCTGTGATTGGTCGCGTTCATTTGTCCGAACTGAAGCCGCCGTCGTCAGTGACTGTTTGCCGCGGCTGTCCACACACTGTAAAAATAGGAATGGGATTCGATACCAGTTTAATGCCAACTGACGTGAGAAGGGGCCAGGTAGCCAAAAGCTGCGGATGCCTGAATGTGCTTGTGTTTTATTTTTAGCCTCTGTTGTCTCTCACATTCACATTGAACTGTGTTTGTGGCTGTGAGTCCTCAAATCAACATTTTAGGCTTTAAAACGTTCTAATTGGTATTAAATATTTCCAGTTCAGGTGCAGAATTAAGATTCATTCAA
Organism: Verasper variegatus; assembly: GCA_026259375.1. Taxonomy (NCBI): domain Eukaryota; kingdom Metazoa; phylum Chordata; class Actinopteri; order Pleuronectiformes; family Pleuronectidae; genus Verasper; species Verasper variegatus. The sequence continues at coordinate 23,386,444 of CM048047.1, forward strand.
AATAATGTTTCTACATCTTCTTCTTTTGCTGCACTTGTGTATTTTCACGTCTCAGCTTTCAAAGAGCATTTTTGATTTTGAACTCCGACGCCTCGACGAACCAGCGGCTCCCAAACCCCCTTCACATCCCTCATTCCTGAACTGACTCACTGCTGGGCCCAGATAAGAGCAGATCCCACTAAATACTGGAGTCCAGGGAGAGAGCGGAGAGAGATGGAGGAGGAAACAGGGGGAAAGGAAACAGGGAAGGAAAGAGAGTTTGAGCCGGGAGGAAGGAAGGGAGAGTGAGGAAGAGGAAGAGGAAGAGAGTAGAGAGAGAGAGAGAGAGAGAGAGAGAGAGAGAGTGAAGGCTAAAAGGGAGAGAGAGAAAGAGAGTGATGGCCAAAGAGAGATTTACTTTCAGTGTTGTTGAGATAAAGTCAGACTGAGAGGCTTTGCTTTGGCCTAGATTCTCCTCTGTCTGTCTGTCCCTCTGTCTGTCCCTCTGTCTGTCTGTCTGCTCTCAGAATATATGATGATATATTTATTAACATATGGGACACTGATGCGTTCTTCATTGTTTGGACTTTGAAACACTGACTCTGATATCCAGGCAGCTATAAGTTTCATTCATTTATATAAAATGGGTACAAAAATAAATTTGCGCACTTCAATAAGTCCTGATGTTCACGTGATGCGAGTACAACACGTTTCAAAAGCCTCCTTATTGTTTTTCATACATGAGGGAAAACCTGTTTTTCCCTGGAACGATGAGGAAAACCAAACTGAACCTGTGAAACATGCATCATATCTGAAAATATTAAGAAGTGATATAACGCCCACCAACACTTTGTTAAGGTGTTTGAAATGTTGATTTTATTACCTCTACTAAGGAGGTTTGTTTTAATCTGAGTTAGTTTCTTTTGGTGGAAGAAAATGTTTTGGGTCAAAGAAGAACTTGTTAAATTTTGTTGTAGATCCAGAATTTGAATGTAGTTTGGTAAATGATGTTCAGATTGAAGTTAAGACCTCGTTCCTACTGTTTCATTTCAGACATACTTGAGTCACAGACGGCTCTGTTTGATCTTCTCTTGATCACAGACTCAGTCACTTAGTTTCTAATCTCTAACAGTGTTTTGTTTTTACAGTCCCCGGTAACAAGTGCACAAGCTGTGACGTGCACATACATTCACACACGTACATGAAATATACAGCTTCCCTCCATTTGTTTTTTTTTATTCCCTGCAAGTCGTCTGCTCTGCTATGTTATGACTTTTCTTCCGAGAACATAAATCCCAGTTAGTGGGATTGTAAAGTGCTGGATTGTAAATCCCCTGCACCTCCACAGCGTCCCAGTTTGTGTAATAGACTTGAGCCAGTTTGTTTGAAGCCGATATAAATCTCGACGTTGCAGCTTTTAATGCTTACGCGCACGTTTCTGCCCCAAGTGAGGCCGAGGTCTGGAAATCACTGCGGCGTGTTTTATTTTTCATGTGACCGGGGGAATGAATGTTGACGTCCTGGAAACAGACGTAAACTGAGCTGAGTGATTCCGATGTGTTCAGGGGAGGAAATATTAATTCTGGTGATTTCTGAATGAGGTCAAGAGGATCATTTTGAGATGGCTTCGCTTATTTTAGACTTTTAGCTCCAAACTTGCTTTGTTTCATCTCTGTCTCGCAGCGTTGTGTTGAATTGCATCTCGGCCGAGATTAGTTTTTCCTCGAGCAGTGCAATCTAATGTCTAAAGTTTTTTTTTATTTTAAATCCTTGCCGTTATTACGAAGCTGCAGCAGGAAGCATAATTTCCCAGAGGGGATCATTACTGGTTTTTGGTATCCTTCTTCTCACAGCTCTTACTTTTTGGATTTATTTTCATTCAACTGCACATAAAAATGATGAAAATAGAAAATGCTGCGCCTTCAAGTGAGAACTGGGACAGAACATCCAGGTTCTACCTGCTCCCACAGTTTCCACCCACCTGTGGAAAGGTTTTAAAGAAAACCTGAATAAAATCATCCGCTATTAAAAGAGAAAATCCTAAATATAGTAAAGCTGTATCGGTGGAAACGTTGGCACATTAATAGAGAAGTGTGATGGAAATAAATGTTTGGTATAAATGATGTGGAATGACTTCCTCTTTGTTGTTTATGTCTGACATCATGGCTCGGATTATGTGAACTGTGCCCAGGAAACAAAGTATAAATGGAAACAGCAATAAAATCAAGAAAGACTATTTGCAAAAGCATCACATCGTGACCTGTCTGTCTTTGTCTTTGTGTCCAGGGACGACAGAGCGGGTGTGTCTGATCCAGGGCACGGTGGAGGCGCTGAACGGCGTCCACGACTTCATCGCCGAGAAGGTGAGGGAGATGCCTCAGAGCACCCAGAAGACAGAGCCGGTCAGCATCCTGCAGCCACAGACCACCGTCAACCCAGACCGCGTCAAACAGGTCGGTGTCCCGGCCTCTGCTGTTTATTCTGCTCCGTTCTATTCCAGGAAAAACCCGGAGCGGCCGAGTGTGTCCCTACAATCCTGTGTGCGACCGTGCATGTGTGTGTTTATCAGTTTTGTTTGTGTGCGTGTGCCAGCTCGGCCTCGGCTGAAAGGCTGTGTGAGGAAGAGAGGGAGGAAAGTGTTTGTTTTTGGAAACGACAAGTCGTGTGTGTGTGTTCCTGTGGTCGAGTTGTGATTTTCTGTTCGAAAGCTGAATGAGCAAAGAAACCACAGGAAAAAGGGAAATGAAACAGACGGGAGCAGACGAACAGGGCAACGAGGAGACGTGAGTGAACAGCACCGAGGGGACGATGCACACACGCTGTAAACCCCCCACTGAGGCGGAGATTCAGCTAAATGACCGTCTACCTCTGTGTGTGTGTGTGTGTGTGTGTGTGTGTGTGTGTGTGTGTGTGTGTGTGTGTGTGTGAGCCTCTCGTCCACGTGCTGAAGTGCAGATTTTCCAAACCTCTGGTTTGTGTTTATCTGTGCGCTTGGGAAAACGATGACGTCACAGCTTGGTTCTGATGTTAGCGCTGCCAGGACGGAGAGGAAAGTCTTCACTGAATCAGACGATGCTTTTGTTTTTATATTATAGTCGTTGACTGACTTTATTTTTATTTATATTTATATCCTACCATATGATCCTAAATTAATTTTAGATCCGTTTATAAGCTTCTATGTCTATGAATCCAATGAGATGCAGAGACGTATAATGCAGGACGTAGTTTCCTGACATCTTCATGACGCCACTCATCATATGAAGTGGAATCATCGTGGGATCGATATATAAGTATATATATACGTTTTTCAGAGCGTCACTTTGTTGACATTGACCTTTGACCTTGGACTGATCAGCTCCAAACGTTAATCATGTGGGGATAAGCTCACACTCACACACACACAGACACACACACACTCACACACACACAGATATGGGTGAAAACTATACTCTGCTTTTTGGCCGGCGTGCAGGATGTAGATGGAGGAAAGAGAGAGGAGGATGAATAGAGAGAGAGAGAGAGAGAAAAGAAGACAGGATGCAGTGTGTGAGGTGTGAAGATAAACTCCACATGTGACATGAACTGTTGGCTGCTACACACATGCACACACAAACTCTCTCTCTCTCTCTCTCCCTCTCTCTCCCTCTCTCTCTCTCTCTCTCTCTCTCTCTCTCTCTCTCTCTCTCTCTCTCTCTCTCTCTCTCTCTCTCTCTCTCTCTCTCCCTCTCTCTCTCTCTCTCTCTCTCTCTCGACCAGCTGTGAGGAAGTTCACGGTTGGAGGATGAGTCGTTGTCGCTGTCACTTCACAATATGCCCGATGTTTACGTAACGATGTCGGCTTGTTGAGAGCACTGATCCACAGAAGCTTCCTCTGTGAAACATTCAAGCTCAATGATCTCTGTCGTGGGTCGTTCAGTCTCTTCGCAGTAAGTTCTTAAAAACCTCAACGATTGTTTATAAGCCACGTCCTTGAATGTGGCTCCAGCTACAGCCACCGCGTGTTGAACGTTAATGTGATGCACCAGGTATTTATGAAGAAATCAACGTTGTCTTTGTGTTGTTGTTTTTTTATCTCAGAGTCTCTGCTCAGATCTGTAGGAAGGGGGTCTGCCACAGTGTCTTTCTTGATAGTGCCACCAGGGGGCGCCAAAGCGTAAACACTTACTGATCTTATAAGATTTCGTTTGCAACGAGTACTTATCCAGATTCTGACTTGTGTATCAGCCAATCAGAGCAGGGTATTCAAACGGCCGTGTTACGTTGTAATGCACATTATTATTGTCGTTAACTTTTGGTTAATGACGTCTCGAAGTTTGTGTTTAATAATAAACATGAAGCTCATTCAGCCGCTGATTGTGAACGACGAACTCTCAGTGTGGACATCAGCTGCGTGAGGACAATTAGTGCGGATCCATCGATTCCGATCCCAATCTGTTTAAGTGATTATCATCACTCTCCCTTCATGATTGCTCCCTATTGATTAGTCAGGTCTGGCATTGTTTGCACATATTGACTGTTCAAGGCTGCCAGACAGTGCATTCTAACACACACTCTAACACACACTCACACGCAAACACACACACACACACACACACATTCACACAAAATGCTGAAGCTTAAAAAAATATAAAATGAGGAATAACAGAACTTTTAATTTGAAATGATGAAATTCTTAGAAATATTCCCTTGTTTTTTGCTGTTGTGTTTGTGTTGTGCGTTTGTTTTCCTCCCGCTGCGATTTCTCCTCCTCTGTCATAAGCGGAATTTGGGGGGCGGAGGAAGGAAGAGAGCGATACGCCTCTACAGTTTTAAATGATTATAGTTATCAGATTTGTGAACACACACAGACGCACACACACACACACTCACACACAGACACACACAGACACACACAGACACAGACGCACATGCACACGCAGAGAGTCCTCAGAGAGATTTATTTTTGCCGAACACACAATTCTAAGGTGCACAGAGTTTTATGCATAATTAATCACGGGGTAGACACACACATATACAAACATATGCACACAAATACACACTCTGTCCTCAAGCCCACACACACGAGGCTGGTGCAGAAAACACCATTGTTTGAACATATGTTCGTCTTTTTGTCTTCTCGCTCTAATTATAATGTTTAGAATTGAATTGCGCCCCTTACTTTCGGTGAGGTCAGTCCACGATGACGGGGGAGTCTTTGCCTCGTGCTCTGCAGCTCATCCCGAAGGTGTTAGATGATTTTGAGGTCAGTCAGGTTTTTTCACACCAAACCCAGGTTGCAGTCGCTAGGCAACCAGCAGGGAGACTGCAGGAAGCACAGCGCCCGAAAAGCACTGCAGCACATCACCTTTGCAGTCACGGCTAGCTGTTCTCCTCTATTTCAAGTCTTTGCGCTAAGCTAAGCTAACGTGTGTTGTTTCCAAAATGTCAAATTTGTTAGTTTTTTTATGTTCAGTTTGTATTTTGTGCTTCGTCTGAGCTTGAGTGACAGTCGTGTAAAGCCGTTTAAGACGAGGCGAGCAGCCGCGGGGAGACGAGCACGCTAATAGCTGCTGATATTTAGACACTTATGACATGAGGGCGAATCCCCCTGTTGCTCTTTAGGCTATTTATACCACGTCAGAGAGGAGAGTGAATGGGTTTGTTTGACACACACATGCACACACACACACACACACACACACACACACACACACACACACACAGAGAGAGAAAGCCCCACATGAGAATAACGTCCTGATCCCTGCTGGACACTCAGGGTCGTCCACTGTTAAAAGACGGTTTGAGCATCTGTGATGAAAATACACAATAACATTTATTTTATGTTGTGTAACAACATATTTTCTAATTAATGAGCAAAATAAGTCTGATTATGAACTTGATAAGATTATTTTAAAAAGTAATTAGTCACATCAAAATATCTTGAAGTACTTTTGATTCACTGCTTGAGCAACACGCTGCAGTAGACGTACTTCTCTTGATTCAGAAGTTGGTTTCACACACAGAGTTACACATGTGAAAACTTTCCTTTTTACAGAATCCACAACGCAGAAAAGTTATGCATTCATGTTTATATTTAACGTAGTGGAATTACGTTTCCATTCTCTATTCAGTATATTTGGATGTATGTCTTTTATTTGTATTTATAGTTATTCATACATTTCTTTATCATAAGGGTTCAATAACGACACCTTCGAAATGACTGCCTATAAAAAGGAAAATATAAATATCTTCAAATAATAATCCACTATATCAGTATTGGAAATGTACTTTTTAATCTTGTCACTTCATTTCCCCTTTTAGATTTTAAAATATTTTGATGTATAAATGGAAGAATATATATGAAAGAAACAAGGGAGTCAAAGAAACATTACAAACAAAGTGACTCACACGTTTAGGGTCAGTGGACTGTTGGTGACGTCTTGGGAGGAGACCCTCACTGGCTTTTAAAAACATGGCTGCCATTGTAGAAACACAAACTCACTTTGATCTGATGAATGGACCCACACCCCCCCCCCCACACACACACCGAACACATGTGCACTTATGAAAGATGAATTGGTCTCCATGGCGCTGCAGCCGATGATTGTCTACTATTTCGGGTTGAGGATAAAATGTCGTCTTCTTTCTCTTGTCATGAACCCGGCTGTTGCAGCATGTGGTGTCGGCATTACTGTTAACCCCTGGGAGTGGTAGAGAGAGGCTGGGGGGGGGGATAAGACTAGAGAGAGAGAGAGAGATATTTGTGATGTTGTGAGAAAGAAGGAAAAGTTGGGACGAGAGACTTGCAGGAGGAGGGAGAGACAGAAAGAAGAAGATGACCTGAAGTCAGAAAGAGAGAGAGAGAGCGGCAGAGGAGGGGGGTCATGGCGGTGGCGGCGGCGCTGACTGGAGGCTGGAAGCGTATCTGAACTCTCGTTAGCCGACAGCTGCAGAGTGACGGAGAGCGTCGCTGGACGAAGAAGAAGCAGCTGCTGATGGAAGAGAAGAAACAGCAGCGACACCGACAGACGACTCGCTGCACTTCAGGGCCTCATGACGGGACAGCACGCCAGTGACCAGGATGATTTACGAGCTGCGTCTCACACCGGCTCTAATGAGGCCTGACGCCACTCGTGGCTGAAGAGACTTTATGACTTTGATTATTCAGTGTTTGCTTTCGTTCCCGCCTCTCGAGCGCTCTCTTGTAAAACACCGTCCCACCCTGCAGCTCGCTCTGTCACGATGGAGCGTCTGCTTTTAATATCCCGGCTGTAGAGGACGGCGAGGGCTCGTAGAGAGCTGATAGAAAACTGAAAACAGATTGTTTGAGTTGTACAACAAGATTTCACAGATCCTTTTAATAACACTGATTAATGAACTGATGCTTATCTCCCATAATGCACTGGTAACTTTGAATTTTGGAAGTTATTTTAAATTTTTTTCAACACACAAGCATATCACATACAACCAAATAGAATATATACGTATCATCTATCTTTTAGGTCTGTTAGCTTCTCCATCGTCAGAAATGTAGTTTAAAAAAAACCTAAAGCATTTACATAGATGTCAAGTGAAGGTCATTGTTCAAAATTAATGAGTCTCCATATGCACATATATAAATATAGTGTTATAGTGTAATTTAGCGTATTTGCTGTGCTTTACCTTGTGTGAAATCTGAATGATTATTGATGATATGATTATTTATCACAAGAAATCAGGGTCTAAATAGTTAATTTCTTCCTTTTTAATATGGTTTTTTAAAAGGTATTGTTCCATCAGGTTGATATTCAGACGGAAGGAGAAGTTTTCAAAATGTTTAGCAGTGAAAACGATGAAAACTTCATTACCTCAATTAAAAAACATTCATCTGTAGAGCTACTGAAGCAGAACAAAGTGTAAACCAAAGTGTAAACCTTCTTTACTTCTGTTTTTATTGCTTGTGTGTATAAAACCCTTTGGAGGAAACTTCCCCGGCAGCAGCACATAAACATCCCCGAGCGTTCCATGAAGCCGAGGCCCTCCGGAGAGCTGCCGGGCTGTGTTTATGTGTAATGTAGTGAAGCATCACCTACTTACTGGATCGATATCATATTCATATTGACGGTGAAACATGGCCCTCTTGGCTGCTGCTGTTGCATTATGGGCTTTTGGAGTGAGCGGCGTCCCCTGTGAGATCAGCTGTAAATGGCCCGTGGTTTTGTTGTGGTATTATTCTGGGGCTATTTTTGGGCCCGGTCCGCGCTCGCCGTCGCACGGCAGCACTTTGACGTCGCTCGGCCGCACAGAGAACAGCCCTGACAACAGCCCTGACAACACCAGCATTCAGCCACATCTACTCTTTTTGTTTTCCTGACCGCTCCCTCCGACCTCTTCCTGCGGGCAGAGAGGAGCCGCTTCCTGTGACCTTTCACCTCCGCCACCAACACCTGTTTCCTTCTTCCTGTTATTGCCTCCCGACACAGGAAGTGGGCCATAAATGTCAGGAAGAGCGGGTCTGGCTCCGCTCGTGTCAGATGATGAGGAGGTGTGAGTGTAAGACTCTGAGCTCAGCTGAGTCAGACACAACGAGGAGGTTCTGTGTTGTTGTTGTTTTTATCAAATCTGAATTCTTTCAATCCTTTTGAGTCGTAAGAAAGACTCACTGAAACCAACAGGATATGAGGGTTAGGGTTAAAGTAGTTCTGTTTTCAGCTGCTGGAGATTTAAATATATTTTAATTTGAAGACATTTTGAAAAGTTTGATGAGTTTGTTAATGAGCAGCAGAACTTTTAGCTGAGCTGCGTCAGAGCCTGATGGCTGGGACGTGTCACAGTTTGAATGTGATGTGGACGAACTTGTTTATGTTCCTTATTTCCACATCCATCCTCCTTCTGATTCACAATCACGTCCCGATGGTGAATATAAGTAAATCGATATCAGCTCTGGGTCATGTCTCCAGCTCCTGAGGGAAGTATCAGGCTCTTTAGCTGCTAGATGCTCGTTCACCAGCTGCTCTGTGTCTGTTTGGTGCTGAAGGAGTTCACCGTCAGTTGTTTGCAGGTTCATGCATCATATCAAAATATCTGTTGTAGCCAAAGGAGATGAATTAAATCCAAACTATTCACGTGACAGCGGCGACGAGGAACTTCAGTCGTATTCTGTCGACTTGCGACGAGGGTTTTTCACACCTGAGCAGGATTTGTTGTTTTCTTATCTTCTTCTGTGAGTTTATCTGGTTTTATTGTGTCGGTCTCTGCTGAGTCAGCTCGAGAACACATGCTCTCTCTCTACTGTGTCTCTTATCTGCTACAAACACCGAGCATCTGCATCACACCAGCTCGTGTTCAAATTTATATTTACTGTTTTGATCGCATGAATCACACAGAAACATCCAGTTCACATGCCCTTCTTCTTCTTCTTCTTCTTCTTCTTCTTCTTCTTCTTCTTCTTCTTTTGTTTTTCTTTCCTTTAAGAGGTGCCGTATGTGGTGAGGGGGGTCGCAGCAAAAAAAAACAAGGAAATATACATTTAGTTGGTGTGATGGTCATCTAAAATACATTCCTGCCATATGGGGCGTAGTTTCTGCAGCAGAGGGGAAGGTTTTATTGTGTTTTTGACCTTTCTCCTTCTGGGCTGATGAGGAGAGGAAAGGAAACATGAGAGGAAACAGGAGAGGAGAGGTGAGGACACAGGAGAGGAAGCAGGAGAGTAGAGGAGAGTGGATACCCTGAGCCTGTCAGGACTCGTCCCTGATGTCATGTGTATGTTCTTCAGAGAAGTTACAAAACACAACTTTACTTCAGATTTTAGCATCAAGTGGAAAACTTTAACGTTTTATTACACGTCAATGTTCAGTCTGGAATCATCCACAAGCTTCAGCACCACATGTTCGGTATCTGTGGAAACTTTGGTGCCTCCGTTAAACTTTTGTGGGTTTGAACGAGTCTTGGCGGAACAACGTGCGTCTAATGGTGGAGCCAGAGGTTTTAACTGGTCACAGGAAACACACGCAGTGTTTAACAGGAAACAAACATTTGAATCTTTACTGTGAATAATTGCAATAAAAATGTTTACAAAATACTTTCCAGACAGCGTTGGAAAGTGAATTGAAACATGTAGATATTTTTCAGTGTTTCGATCCTCAGTGATTTGAGCTGTTTTGGTGAATTTAAAAGTTCTGCAGAGTTCAAAAAGCCAAAGTCTGAAGTAAAGAGAGAAGTGTTTGAGACAGAGGCTGAAAAGAGGAGCTGCAGCGATGGAGCAAGCAAATAAGAACACCATTAAAAAACGATCAACCTGAATATGAGCAGAATATTTACTCCTTTAAATCACATGCAGTAAAACGATGTGACGACATGTTGTGTGCATGTGTTTACGTGCACGTGATGAATCCCCTCAGTAGATAACATTACAGGTCAAACATCAACCTAATGAAGCCAGCTCCACCTCTACCTCTGTGTGTGTGTCTGTGTCTTATCCATGTCAGTGTGTGTTTATACGTGTATTGCTTCTATAGCAGGAATGTGTGTGTGTCTGTGTGTGTTTATTGTCCAAGTTAACACCATGTTCCCTCGCTGTCAGTCATTGTTGCCCGGCTCCTCTGTGCTGCGGTTATTTTTAACCTGCGGGGGGGGATTTCTGTGCTCCTGGATGAGCCAGGGAATGAGAGCTGAAAGACGGCAGGAGAGGTGGAAAAAAGAGGGATGACACAGACGGATCGAGACAGGCAGGGCGAGCGAGGTAGAGGCAGAGCTGGAGACAGGGAGAGAGAGAGGAGGAGGGGGGGGACTAAGCCTGTGGATCAGGAGGAGGAAGATTAAGCTGAAGTCCTCTGCTTAAGACTTCAAAGTTCAAACTGCAGCCGCCTCAACAGTTGTCTGCTGTCCTCAACTCGCTCTATGTGTGTGTATAAATATATATATATGTATGTGTGTGTGTGTATGTGTGCGCGCGCTGTGTATGAGTGTGTTTCCATCTCAGAGAACGTGTGTATTGTGTGTTCTTTTCTGTGATGATGGTACAATGCATTATTAATAAGTACAAGCTAAACCAGTTGGGGGTCCTTGTGTGTGCGTTTGCGAGTGTTTGTGTGTTTGTGGCCTTTAGTGACGACACTGACCGAGCGCCCTGTGACCTGAATAGAACGTGACACAAAGTTTAGACGTGTAGATGACTCATCGTCGCCGCCGTGATGTCGCCGTGACAGCGCAGACATAGTGAGAGACAGGAGAAGAAAGGGAGGGAAGAATGCAAAGATGGAGGGATGAAGGAACGACGAAAGTAGAGAGATAGAGAGAGAGAGAGAGAGAGAGAGAGAGGAGAGCGAGTGTTTTCATTTATCTCTGATTTGCTGATGTGAAGTAGGTTACAAACAGAGGAATACATTAAAAAAGACGCTCAAGCAAAAGTCTCAGATGAAAACAATAACACAACAGTTTTCAACTAATCTGAATTAGACGATATAAAGTCTTCAAATTAAGATAAAATCATGCAGAGAATTTTGATTAATTGCTGTTTATCAACTAATATGAGTGAAAAAATGTTTCTCGAGTTTTTACTGATTGTTGGTGTCGATTGTTCTGCTCAGATTTAGAGTTTTGTTAAATCTAAATATAGACGAAGGGAACAGACACCAGAGAGGCAGCCGGCTGCAGCAGTGTGTTAATGCATCTGTACGACAAGGTTAAACCCCAACAAACTACCATAACATGGTGTGTGTGTGTGTGTGTGTGTGTGTGTGTGTGTGTGTGTGTGTGTGTGTGTGTGTGTGTGGTCACGGTTGTTAACAGTTTGCTTGTTTCCTCGTTTGTGAAATGAGACATTGTTCTCTCAGATTTCTCAGGTTCTGTGACCTCTGGACCACGTTAGCTTATCACTACTACTTGTCAATGCAAAACACACACACACACACACACACACACACACACAGACACACACACACACACACACACACACACACACACACACACACACACACACACACACACACACACAACATGCAACATGGAGACGCTGCAGCAACTTTGTAGAGCAACTGTCCTGAAACTGATTATTTGCTTGGACTAAATACATCTGGAGCATTTAAAAAGATTTATTAAGCTTTTTGTTTTTAATTTGCAGCCTGTGCAGCTGCTTGTGTGACAAATAAAACTAACTTGTGTGTTTTTTTCAACACGATCCATTAATTATTTTCTTGGAAATCAGTGAAAATAAAAAAAGGACGTTAAAGACACAACGAAACAGAAAGTGATTTGAAATCATTTCTTGATCTGCCCCTTGTTTCGGGTTCTTTCTTGGCTCATGTCGAAATCCTTCCACCAAGTTCCACCAAGGGGGAAAGTGACGAATAGATGTCTGGTTTGTTCATCATTCATAGTATAAGTTTTATTGGACAACAGAGATCAGGAGGCTCCTGCCTGCACAGAGGCTGCTGTCGTTATCTGCTGCAGACTAACAAGGTCACAGAGGTCGATGAAGATCGGCCGGCTGCCGGCACGGGACTGAACTTTCTCTTATAGACGACGATGACGTCCGCAGGTCGAACCGGTTAAACTCTGACCCGGGCTCCTGCCAAATAGTGTGTCCACTGGAAACAATCCAAGAAACTGCAGGTTTAACTTCGACAACCAGCCAATTTAAAATATAATAGTCTTTTAAATTTCTTACTTTAACCTTTGACCTGAAATCACCAAATATCTCTTTCTTTTCCTTATAGAAATTGTCATATACTTTGATATTATCTCCACCGAAGAGAAACTTGATCAGTCACTTGATTTGATCGACTCTTCTGTCGCCTCGAAGTACAAACAGTTTGTAATTTGACACGTTTGGCTTCTTTAAACCCTCACCAGTCCGACCGGGCTCCAAGCTGCTCCTGAATCCCATCACCTCCCTCCGCGGCTGACATTGATTTGAGCTTATCTGCGAAGTCGACGCTTCCCATCCTCGCTCCTTCACACTCTTTGCCCGAGTGTATCCACCTACAGGAGATTGGCTTTGACCTCCAACCTCCGTCCAGCAGCTGCAGCAACAGGACGTTCTCGTCAGCAGCTGGATGGACGCCCAAACCCTCCCCGCCGCTCCTCTTCATCGCTCCACTGCGAGGAAAAGTTTCTCCCTGACAGATATGAAGCTTCTAAAGGAGGAAAAAAAAAAAAGAACACCAAAGAGACGAGAGAACGTAGAGAAGAAACTTAAACCTGTGAAGCCGAGGGAAAGACAAAAAAAAAACATGAAAGAGTCTGCATGAAGCCAACTGTCACAGAATCTTCTTGTTTGTGGCGGCTCTGCACAAAGGTTTGGGAAGCAGAGGATTGTGGGAAGGTACAGGAGGCTGCTCGGCTTAGTCGGCCATTAGAGCGAATGGAGCGAACGGTGTCAGCTGAATAAAAGCAGGATGAAGATGATGATCCCACATTATGACGCCCTTCAGATAGGGTGTGCGTGAATGTGTGTGGGTGCATGTGTGACCTTGTGAGAAGAGGTTTGGTTTGTTGAACTGAGAGAAAGGGAGAGAAATGAAAAACGCTACGATCCACCAGGAGACACGAAGAATCTGCAGATTTTAAAAAAGCTATACGGGAGGAACGGTAAAAAAGAACTGCAAATTTAAAAGTGTGGAAGGAGAGGAGCACGAGGAGAGAAAGCCGAACAGGCGGAGGAGGAGTGGAGGCGAACGGAGAACCTCATTAGCACAGAATCAGTTGGATATAAAGATGGCAGATGTGATCATTAGCGCCAGGAGGGATCAGACATCGCTGTACGCCACTGTTTATCCTCCCACTTCTACACCAACACTCACATGTGTGTGTGTGTGTGGAGAGAGAGAGAATGTTTCAGTGCAGAGGATGAAAGGGTTCATGGGTAAAGTCTTTTCGGCTCCCTCCCTCCCTCCTCCCTCGCTCTTTCTCTTTTCTCGCTGCCTGTCACTTACGTCTTTTATGCCTTGTCTCCATTTTTACCCCCCGCCGCCCGCTCATCTCCTCGCCGCAAAAACAACCATTTTGGAAATGTTGCCACTTGAACAAAAACAAAAAAACGTGGTGGAACATTTTTCAGAATTGGTCGTCCAGGTGAAATTTAAGGCAGCGACGCCGGTTTTACAGCTAAACGCCGACGTCCTGCTCTAATCACAGGATGGAGATCGAGGTGAAAAGAGAAATCTCTGCTTAAATGTTTCCGTCTGTCAGAGGCTTTTATCCAAATTACGCTGAAACATTTTAATATTATAAATATTATGATTTAAGCAAGTCATTGGTGGCTACTGCAGGAAACTAGAGAGAGATAATCAGAGATCATGGTCTGATCTGCTGTCGGCTGGTTACTCTCCTGGTTAAAGAGGCAGCAGAGAAGAGACTAAACTTTAAAAGAGAGCTGAGCTACTGACAGAACAAGGTTATTTCATTGAATTTACTAACTTTAATGCTCTTTCTGTTAAATAATGATGTTGAAAAGCGAGCGGTTGGTGTGTGCGGCTGTTTTCGAGAGATCTTGTGAGATGAGGCATTTTTTGAAATGTTCCCAGGGAATCGTTGATGGATCTGGATGAGACATATTTACTGATATCTGCTGCAGTTTGATTTAAGTGGACTGTTAATAATGATTTGAACCACTTGCATCAGCTCAAAGGCTCCTTGGTGCTAAAAGTAGATTTGAGGGAGCAGCCGATCGTCAGAGCTCAACAGAAGAAACCCAGTCGCTCTTTGCTCTTCCCATTAATCTGCACAGGACAGCAGACTGTGGTGGAGCCTCTGAAAGCAGCAGGACGCAAACAGACGTGTCGGAGGAGCCTCGCTGTGTCACAGTAACAACCCGCCAAATCAATAGAAATGGAAACTTCCACTTGTTCTCAAATTAAAGACAAACGAACAGAGAGACAAAAGAAATCCCACAAAGAGACACGAGAGGCGGCGGCTCACAAACAAACACTCACAGGGGAAAGATAATCAACCCGAAGCAGCGAGAAGTGAAAGTGTGACGCCGTCTGCAGGTTTTGAAGTATTTCATTTATCGGCTCCCACCTAATTTTCTATTTCTATGTAAATTTATCCTCCGACGAACAAAAAGCTGCGGCGCAGGGAGCAAACTGCGGAACGCGGCGCGGCAGCGTCGAGGGCGCCGCCACGCACATGTAGTTCAGCTTTAAACACGGGGAGGAGGAGGTGTGGGTGAGGCAGAGGGTGAGACAGGGAAGGTAATTGGAATGGCCTTTGCATTTTTCTGCTGTAAGACAAATAGATCGCTCTCACTTTTGATTTCTCTTCTCTCTTCTCTTCCCGTCCTCTCTCTTTATTCCTCTCTGCATGTTGAGACAGAAAAAGATGGTGAATCACTTCCTCTTTTCTCTCAATATCTCAGTTTGTTCAAATCGATCACCTCCTCCCTCCCTCTCTGTCTCTTTCACTTTATCGTCCTCTTTTCTTTATCAAGGCCGAGTCCCTTTATCTCTTCAGCCCTCCCTCCTCCTCCTCCTCTCCCCACAGCCCACACTCCATCTCTCTGCTCTCAATGTGAATATTCCTCTTTCAGACGTGCAGCAGTTTCATGGCTGCTGGAGCTTTGTCCAGAGTCGCTCTGCACAGATTGGAATCGATTCTAAAAGGAGAAAGCGTTCAAACTCACATTTATGAGGCTAATGTGCAGCAGACGTCGATAACATCTCCCGAAGATGTTTGTTAAAGACGACGTCGCAAAAACAACTCCCAGTATTTTGTTTTCACTGAAATGCAAAATAACAGATTTCATTCTTCTGGTTTGTTTCCATTCGGCAA
This sequence comes from Verasper variegatus, assembly GCA_026259375.1. Classification (NCBI taxonomy): domain Eukaryota; kingdom Metazoa; phylum Chordata; class Actinopteri; order Pleuronectiformes; family Pleuronectidae; genus Verasper; species Verasper variegatus. The sequence continues at coordinate 23,402,152 of CM048047.1, forward strand.
AGTGAGGTTTTCACTGTGGACAGAGGTCAGTGCTGCGGAGTGTGATAAGTCACTGACACCAGGTCCTGTCAGGCTGCAGATGTCACATCTGTGTGGACACTACGGTATCTGCGAGCGACAGGGCCACTGGGAGGGAAAACACATCTGAGATCATAAAATAGAAAATAAAGATATAAAATAAGTACAAAATCGTGATTTAATCAGAATAAATTTGTAATATTGTGGCTGAAGAAATCTGTCATTGGGCTCTGATGAAGCAGTAAAATAGATATCAGGATTCAACAGATCACAATAATGTCAAATCTGTCATTAAAATTCTGAAAGATAAAGAAAGTAAAGCGTCAAATAATCCCTCGTACCTCCTTGGCCACAGCCGCAGAGACAGAACCCTCGCAGACATTAATTACTGTGTGGGACCAATAAAGGAATCTGAATCTGAATCTTCTCACATTGTTAAATGTTAATTGATCTAAAAGACTTTTCAGCTTCTTAAATTAGATACCTTGCTGTGTTTCATGTGCAAATTAAATATCGTTAAGTTTTACTCCATTAATCAGACAAAACAACGTATTTTACTTGTTTTCTGACATTTCATCGACCAAACAGATAAATCGTACAAACACAATTGAGGAAATAATCGATACTCATTTAAAGAAACACCATTAGCTGCACGCTTCAGTGGAAATGTTGCATTAGAATCCCGTTAGATTAATGGGCTCCGGCAGATGATTCTGCAGAATCTGTGAAACTGTTCGTTCACCGATCGATTGGTCAATATTATTAACGGTGATAACGATAATGCACCATTTCTGCATGGAAATATGTGAAATTAAAGACACTGCGTGTGTTTGTTTGTGTGTGTGTGTGTGTGTGTGTGTGTGTGTGTGTGTGTGTGTGTGTGTGTTTGCACCATCGCCTCGTTCTCTTCGAATGCTGGAGCTGTGTTGCCATGGCAACGCTGACCCCTGGGAATCAATGTTTTTTTTTTTCCATACAAGTAGCCTCTTTACAATTCCTCCCTCCCTCTCCCTCTCCCTCCCTCCCTCCCTCTCGCCGTTCTACCTTTTTGTCTCCTGCTCTCTCACCTCCTTGCACTTTATCTCTTTTCTCTCCGTTATGTTCAGGTGATGGGTCTCTGATGTTGTATGTCTACATCTGCTGACACACACACACACACACACACACACACACACAGGAGGGAACGCTGTCCTTGCTCGCTCTGCATTCACATATAGTCCAGACTCTCTCTCTTTCTCTCTCTGCCTCTTTTCTTTGGTTCTTTGTGTCGCTCGTCCTTTTTCGAGGACGCCTCTGAAAAGCAGATTCTGACAAAGTCTTGTTCAGCGTCGACCTCGTCGCTCCATTTTATTATTTTTCGAATTACTAACCCTGTTATTTAATCGTTACACCACAGGCTGGAAAACATTAGGAACGGTTCTTTACAACTCTCACTTTTACATTGTTTTTACCTCCCTCTCTTTATCTCCCGTTCATTTGTATTTTGATGTTCAGGTAATTTGATGCTGGTATTTTCTGCCCTCACTCGAGCACCAGCTATTTGCTTTGACTATGATTAAACCCTCATGTATTGTACGTAACTTAATGTTTCTCTGTTTCTCCTTCTTCTCCAAACCCCCCCACCACCACCTCCCTCCAGGCCAAGCTGATCGTCCCCAACAGCACAGCGGGGTTGATCATCGGTAAAGGTGGAGCCACAGTCAAGGCAGTGATGGAGCAGTCTGGGGCGTGGGTTCAACTATCCCAAAAGCCAGAGGGCATCAACCTGCAGGAGCGCGTGGTCACCATCAGCGGGGAGCCCGAGCAGAACCGCAAAGCCGTGGAGATCATCGTCCAGAAGATCCAGGAGGATCCGCAGAGCTCCTCCTGCCTCAACATCTCCTACTCCAACATCACAGGGCCGGTCGCCAACTCCAACCCCACCGGCTCCCCGTACGCAAACTCCACCGAGGTCATGCCGTCTGCGGCAGCGGCTGCAGCAGCTACAGCCTCCTCTCTGCTCGGCCAGGCTGGCCTGGCAGGCGTGGGGGCTTTCCCGACCACCATGTCCAGCCTCTCAGGCAACGACCTGCTGACCATCACCTCCGCCCTCAACACTCTGGCCAGTTACGGCTACAACACCAACTCCCTGGGCCTAGGGCTGAACCCCGCCGCAGCCTCAGGGGTGTTAGCAGCTGTAGCAGCTAACGCCAATCCAGCAGCAGCCGCCGCAGCTAATTTGTTAGCGTCCTATGCCAGTGATGCATCAACGAGCGTTCACCAAGCCAGTCTGGGAGGCTTCTCCCTGGGATCCCTGGCGGCCGCTACAGGGGCCACCAACGGCTACTTAAGCGCTGCGTCACCACTGGTTGCATCATCACTACTGGCCACGGAGAAGCTAGGAGAAGGAGCAAAGGAGGTGGTCGAGATCGCCGTGCCAGAAAACCTGGTGGGAGCCATCTTGGGGAAAGGAGGGAAGACGCTTGTGGAGTACCAGGAGCTGACCGGCGCCAGGATCCAGATCTCCAAGAAAGGCGAGTTCATCCCTGGAACTCGGAACAGGAAGGTGACCATCACGGGTTCTCAGCCCGCCACGCAGGCCGCACAGTACCTGATCAGCCAGCGAATCACCTACGAGCAGGGGGTACGCGCCACCAACCCACAGAAGGTGGGCTAAACCTGACAGCCAATGAGAAACGAGGAGGAAAAGAGGAAAAAAAAAAGAGTGGGGGCTTGGGGGAGGAGTGTAAAAAAAGTGAGAGTGAGAATGGAAAAAAGGAGAGGAGAGCAAGAATGTCGGAAGGAAACGTCCGCGCCATTTTCTTCTGCGTGTTTTCAGTATTCTTTATTAAAAAAAAAGTTTTTGACGCGGAGCAAAAATGTGCAGAGAAGACGAGGAGGTAGAGGAGCGAGTTATCACGCTGAAAAACCAAGAAAAAAATGTGTAAAATGTAAATAAGGTTTTATTACTTAACGTCTTGACCTTTCGGGATTTTTTATTGTTTTGTTTGGGTTGTTTTTTTTCTTTGTTTTTGTTTCGTTGGGTAAATTAAGCTGTCTGTTTGTTCGTTTGTGTATTTTGTGGACAAAGCTGAATGCCATGTAGACAGGCCGACTGCCTGAGAGGCTACAGGAAGTGGGGGGAGGGAGGGAAGGGCAGGGGCACGGAGAGAGGGGGGGAGGGGGGTTTGGCGTTAACAGGGTACGACCCTCCCACCCTTCTCCCCGCCCCCCCATTTGAAAACCCCTTTATGGAAACAACCCTTACCCTTCCCTCCCGCTGCAGCCCACACCCGTCACCCTCCCGCAGGGTTTTTGTTTTTCTTCTAGTTTTGACTTGCCCCAAAGCCCCTCCCCCCCGCCTCCCCTCCCAAAGCCCCTCTCACTACTTGCCCCCCCCTCCCGTGCCCTGCCCCTCCCCTCCACCGCCCTTTTACAGGGTTTTTTTTATATAATGAGCAGGACTGCAAACTTCAGCCGGTGTGTGAGAGAAGAAACATCCTCGACTTCGCCCCGACACTGTTTATTCTCTCCCCCGCCTCATGACCTCACCTCCCTCCTCCTCCTCCCCCCGTTTGCCGGGATTACGTAGGAAGAAGGGTGAGGTGAAACCGGGGAGGGGTGTGGTGGGGGGGGAGGGGGGAGAATCAGCTGGGCGTTTCTTCCTTTGCACACCCCTCCCCCTGTATACCCTGTGATGTATACCACAAGCAGTGCAGCGCCCCCTGTGCGCCGCTCTAGTGTTGAGATAGAATGCCGAGGCGCACGCTGATGACCTCACGTAGTGCGAAACCTAGAAACGACGAGAGTGATACTGTGCAAGCTGCGGCAAACTCACAGGATTTATGGCATTTTCCTTTTTGCAGTCTGCTGTGATCATTCTATTAATGATTATTACGATAGGAATCATCACCATCGTCATTATTTATTAATGAGTTCACCCATTTAAAGCTCAGTTGTTTAGTTTTTTTTAAAAATCTGTGAATTCAGGTTGACATGAATGTAAATGAGACTATTTTTTAATTTGAATCTTTTGTTTTAATTTAAATGGATTGAAGATGAATAGTAATGTCACATAGTGTAATATATGTCTTATTTAAGTCCAGTATAAGAGAGCCGTCCAAGGCATTAAGATCAATACAGTGAAGGATCACTTATATATCCAGTCAAAGAGCAGAACAGGGAACACACACACACACACACACTGAAACAAAACACTATGATGCCATATTTGGTGCTAGAAAAGGGAATTCACCATATCTACGATGCAGACTGCAGTGAGATAAATATGAAAACCACTCACACCACAGGCTGCAGTGCAGCGCTCTAGCAGCTATATTAACCTTAAACGCCTCGGCCGTCCCAGCTCACGCTCTAAAATATCCCCACTGTGTTATACCTGTAGGAAAATGCCAGTTACAGTTTGCCAACAATGTAAACGTGTCACTGAAAATGAATAATCAAGACTAATTCTCCGATGAATCGCTGCCGAGTAGCCTGTGGTCTTCCAAACCCCTTTAGACGAACCTGAACCACAGACTAGATCGAGCGAGAGCACTTAAGACTCACTACGTACTACTGAGAAATGCAAACACGGAGTAAGAGGAAACACTGAAACATGACGAGGGAGCGGCGTTCGTCTGGGCTCCGCTGCTGAATCTGCAGGACTCGCTGGTAGATTTGCTATTTAAAGGCAGCGTGGATGTTCGGGATGTTCAGGAGATAAGTAGCCTCACTGATGCCCTTTGCCCTTATCAAGCCACCGTCCCACTGCCGGTGAGGTAAAGGGCAGCGAGAGATTTCCAACATACGTCCAGCGAGTTGAGCTTGTTTCTGCCTCTGGCAAACTGCAGGTCTCCCTTGGCAACAGGTTTTCTGGCCACTGTAGAACCAGGAGGCTGCTGAAGATGCTGTTGTTTTCTTTTGTTGTTTAATTTTTTGTTTTATGTTGTGTTATTATGATTCTTTTTCTTTTTTACAATCGGAGTACACTGAATTTTTGTCTTAATGCACTGTGAAGCGAGGGAGTGGCTCTCTCGGCCTATGAGGTCAGGGATGTGTGCTGTAGACGGCATCATGATTGGATGGTTTTTTTGTACAGCAGGGATTAAAAAAAAACATACACATATATGAAATATATGTAGAATGCATATGAAGAACTTCACCAGAAACGCACGTCATATCTGAATACTGAAGGAGGAGGAAGAGACTAGGTCGATGAAGAGGATCAATCAATTGAGATGAAGAGTTGAGATCAATTAGATTCTTCTCACCACGTCGTCTTGGTTTTGTAAACGGAGGGCGGGACGTTTGGGGGGGGGGGGGGGGGTTCGGTGTCCAGGAGCAGATTAAAGAACTGGAACAAATTTCTAAATTCACTTTTCTATCGCAGCTGTGTCTTTTTCATGAGGTGACAACGCGCTGCTCATCCAATGGGCGGAGATTTAAATCCAACAGGAGTTTGAAGTGTGACGGAATGTGAAATGCCAAAAAAATAAGGAGGGGGGTGCATTTGATTTATTGACCTAAACCCGCCTGGTGAGGGGAGGGGACTCTCCTCAGATTAAAAAAAACACAAAAACAAAGAGAGTTTCTGATTCTTTTTGAAAACCAATCCGACTCTAAATCCTCCACTGTGCTATCGAACGTGTCTCTGTTGGAGCGCCAGTGAGGGTTTATCTCCACAGCTTGGTAAGGAGGCTTCTTTACTCCCATCTAACACCATCCACACTCTCCTCACCCCTCCCTCACACCCGTCCTCAGTCCTCCAGTGCACTCCCATCCCGACACCCCCTCTCCTCCTACCACATCGCTCCATTGGGTGACTATATGTCTGGTTTTTTTTTTTACGATCAATGCATGTCTGCTGCTTGCCCCGAACAAACACCGCAGATTCCAGCCTCTCTCGTGGCTGCGGCTCGGAGATGCATCGGAAACGAGCGCACCTGCAGAGGAAGTCATAGTCGAGGCTGACGGGGCAACGAGTCAGTGTGTTGGATCTTAATGTTGTGGCGCTGAAGAGAAACAGTGTTGATTTGGAAAAAACGTTGCTGCACAAACATGAAACATACACATATCGCGAGGGAATCTCTTCCCATCGATGGGGTTTGACTTGATTCTAGTTTGATACTTTGTCGTAAAAGACGATGAGAAGGTGGCGTGCCGTTGTTCCACTGTTCCACCTGTACTGTGCTGTATTCATCTTCTTCGGTGTATTTTAAGTCAGGGTTGGGCGGGAAGGCTTGATTTATCTATCATCATAATATAATGTTTGGACTTTGGACTGTTTCTCGACGTTTCTGGGAACTTTCAAATTCATTATTCACTATTTTTCCATCAACTCTTTCAGGGATTATACAAATATTCAGTTGTTAAAATTTAAAAATAAATAAATTGAAAGATGCGTTAGTTCGGTCAGTTTTCTATGATTTTCATGTTCTGTGGTGCAGATCATTTTGTTTATCGTCAAACTGACGTTGAACGCAGCACAGTACATCTACAATGGGAGAAACAGCGTCGTAGCTCCTGACACAGGTGCCAGTCGGTTTAATGGACATGGGACAGATTTACTTTTCATCTTCATCATTAATTAAACCTTAGAAAGGTCTTCTTCTGTTTCGGTTTGTCTTTCACACAGCGGCCAACCTCTTTAGTCGTCTTTGTGTTGGTGATGGAGATAAAAATGTGATCATTACTGGAAGCAATACACGTAGTGGCATGTCGTCTCGTCCTGTCCTTTATCCTGTCTGCCGTAGGAGCTTTTGGATTTACTTGTAGATATATTGAATAGGTTTAAAAACATTTTTTTGATTTGTGGAACATGCTGCTATTTAACAATAATAACTAATGTACTAAAAATACAAGGTTAAAACATATCGAAAATCTGTCCTTTAGCTGGAGAGGCAGCGCGACTCTGGCTCTGTTATAAGCTTATTATAAGTTAATAATAGTGTAATTCTAACCTGAAGTTAAACCTGTGCCAAAATAGGTCTTTACAGAGTGAACCTGTAAATGTGTGGATTTAAATCACCTTAGATAAGAGGAGACATACTTTTATATTAAGATTAAAATGTGAAAAGTGCCAAATGAAGCATATTTATAATTTACGTAGGAAGGGAGTCGTCCCAGTGACAGTTTTTAAGAACTACGTAGACTAACATACTAAAACGCCTCCGTGCAGCCGTTTGTTAGAACCCTCTCTGTTCCTGCCACAAGACAAGGGAACCACCGCGTTAGCTGGGCGTTAGCCAGTCCTGTGGGAACTACCCTTCCCAGAATGCAACAGCACTATGTCTCTGGGGCTAGACGAATCAAGATAGCGATAGGTTAGCATAATGATGCTAAAAAATGTGACTAGATAGCATTCTTAAATACAGCCTTTTATAGTTACGATGAAAATGTATTTTGTGGAAATAGATGTTATCTTTTTTGCACGTCTATATTGCATGATATCAGTAAAGTAAAGCGTGGACAAAAAAAAAGGCGGAAGAAACAAACAAAAAAAAACAAGTGACTAAAAAAAAATTAGGCAGTGTGTGTCGTTCATTTTTCGGAAACAGATCCTTGCATGCCAATAAGAGCATTTTGATATTGTTTTACTCGCGTTCAAAGGTCGGTTGTTTTTCCGATGCGATCACGTCGGTCCGCGGGCCACAGGTGAACAAGACGTTTGGGTTTTTTCGACGTCAGTGAACATTTTGTCGTTCGGCTATCGAACCTTCCTCAGAGGGAAACGAACAAAAGACTCTCGAACAAAAAAAACCTAAGACTATTTTGCTACTTCGCCGAGGGAGCTTGTACTTGTGAAAAGTTTCTCACTTGCTACCGAACTTTTTTGGGGGGGGAAATAAATCAGGATTTAATTTGCAACAAAGACTGAGATTGTCCTTGAATGTACTCACCTCTGCATAAGTTTGCATATCACTCCTCTGACCATTGACGTGCAGTAGAGGCTTCTGTGTGTTGTGTGTTTTTGTACTCTAACATTACTAACCCTCAACGCGCTGTGTCGAGCTCTCAGTAGAACGCTGTTGTCTGTCCTGTACACCCCCCACCCCACCCCCCCACCACCACCACCACCACCACCAGCTCGGGCCTGTCCTGTCACTGATATGCACCTTATTGACCTTAGATACGACCAGGAGCATCTCACAGAGATTCTCAACACCCCTCCCTCATCCACAGCTCGTCCCCAAAAGGAAAAGAGTGTGTGCGGCCTCGGCACCCCTCCCCCCAAATTCAGGACAGACTGTGTTGTTGCTCTCTTAATATGCAATCCAAGACTCTGATGTCGGGGAGAGAAACAACACTGAACGCTGCCAGTTTGCTTTTAAAGTGGCAGCGTTTGGAATCCTGACTCCAATTCGAGCGTCAAGAACAAAATAAAAAATAAAAAAACCCGCCCCCCCCTCCCTCGTTCTAATTACACAACCAGAAACCAGATGATTTCCCGGTGGTCATGTTGTGCGCCCTGACACGTGTCGTCATTGGTTAACGTCCCACTCCCAGCGACATGTCTGCACTAAACCCTCCTGCTGTCGCCGTGCGCGGCAGGCCGAGCTGAGGGGGGGGGGGGTCCGTGTGCGACACTGCTGTAGAAGTGTAGCTTTATCGTAGGTGTTTCTTCTGGATGTGCATGCTCCTCTCTCTCTCTCTCTCTCTCTCCCTCTCTCTCTCTGAGTTCGTCCGCTACAGGCCAGCTCCGTGCTCGATGGTGTCTGTGTGTAGTCGGCTAGTCATGTTTTTTGATTTCTACGATTCTGACGCGTAGAGGAATGCAAACGTTTAAGTGCCACCTGCTCGCCAGGTGACCTCATTGCTTCTCAGTGGGTGTGCGGCTCCTCGACATTGTCCTCCGATGTTGTCTCCCCACCCCTTCCCCCCACCACCACTACCACCACCACCACCACCCCCTGCCCACCTCCACCAAATCAAACCCACTCTCACCCACACCCACCACTGACCCTCCCACCTCTTCAAACACCCTCAATGAGACACATTATGGGACCCCCACTTTCTCCACTTTTCCACCCCCCACCCCCCCCACCCCCCCTCTCCCTCCCCCGACTCGGGCCCAATCGAAGCACCAGCAACTGTAGACTGCATTTGTCATATCACTGTTTTTCTGTTCCTTCTTCTCGTTCTCTGTTGGTTTTTATTTTCCTGGTTTTGATTTGTACTGTATGCTCTGTCTAACCTAGACCAGTTTTAACAAAATGCCATTTCTGTGTGTAGCCTGTTTACCCCCTCACACACACACACACACACACACACACACACACACACACACACACACACACACACACACACACACACACACACACACACAAACACACACAAACACACACACACACACACTCTTCCATGCCCTCTTTTTTGCACTTTCACTGCCCACCTCTCCTTCTCGCCCAAACATACACACTTTCCTCCTCCGCCTCCCACAAGCCTCTTCTCTCGAGTGCCAAAATAGAACAGAGAGGAAAAACAAAAACACGAAAACAAAAAAACAAAAACACACAAAAAAAAAAAAAGACGACAACAACAACTACCATTCCAAGCGTTTCTTTGAGTTGTTCTTGTGTGTCGGACATCCATCCTGGAAGCACCCATGAAGCCAGCATGCTCCGCCCTCATAACATGATGTCGCTCATGACGCCTCAACTGAACAGCACCTTGCCCCCCACCACCACCACCTCCTCCTCCTCCTCCTCCTCACCACCCCCCACAGAGCTAAACCCGACAAGGATTAACCCTCTGCAGGTTGGCTACCTACCTACTGTCCTGCCTCTCAACCTTAAAAAAAGCCCTACCGCTCATGCCAGCTGCTTTCCTAATTCTGTCATCTCTTCAGCCTGTGGGACTTCATTGATTGTGTGCCATAGTGTTGGGGGCACCTTTCACTCTCCTCACCTCCCCCTCTTTCTCCCGCCCCTCACCTTTTCTCTCTCTCTTTACCCCCCCCCCCCCTCCTCCTCCTCCTCTCTCGCTCTCGCTCCATTTGATTTTTCTCAATGGGAAAGATTCAAAAAACTCCATTTTTCTAATGATGATTTTTTTTTTTGTCGTTTAACATCCAAACCACCGCACGCCGACACACGCACAGCCCCCGCGCGGTGGTGTGGGGAGTGTTTACGCACCGTCAGCTGCGCAGCCATCCTCTGTCCTCTTGAACTTTTTTGAACTTTCACCCCCTCATGAACTTTATTGACCTTCTTCCTCCTCCTATACCCCCCCTCTGTGTTCATCCAACTGTTTTGGACGATAACTCTCTCATTCCATCCCCAAAAAACCTCTCTGAGACTGTGCAATGCTCACTGATATGATTGGATTTTTTTTGTTTGTTTGTTTGTTGCTCATCATTGGGGACAATTCTCTGAGATATAAGTAAAAACGAAAAATGCAAAAAAAAAAAAATACAACAACAACTAAAAAAAACCACGAAAGGAAGAAAAAACGTCCAAAAAAAGAAATGCAGACAAACAAAAAAGAAAAAACACTAAACAACTGTTTCTCCACAATTTCATTTTCTTTCTCTCTCATTGTAAATATTTTTGTCAGATTTTTTGCTGAGCTGTAAAGAGAGAAGTGTTGAGCAGAAGGGGGCCGGCAGCATAAAGAGGAGCTGGTGGACGCGCCAGACGACACTTTTCATCCTCCGTATCCGATAGTTAGGTCTTGCCTGTATAATCGGCTCTGCTAGTTCTACTGTGTTAACCTGTGCTGTTGTTATTAGTGTTGATTTACCTACTGTATTCGCTGTGTAGCTTCCATGTTGGCTAGCAAACTCTTTAGATAACTGTGCCCATCACATAATGATACTAACCTTGAGAAGTAGTCCGAGCCATTCTCAACGTAGAGGCTTGTTTTTGTACATTTGTTGATGTTTTCCTAACAGTGAGTCGTAGTGGCGCTAGTATCTTTTATCATCAAGCCGTAGTAATTGCAAATGCTTGGTCGTGTTAGAGACATATCATCGTGGAAAAAAACGGCTCGACTCGGCTCCTCCAGGCTGGAGAAGAAAAAAAAAAAAACGCAGGGAGGCAGACACAGGGCGGGAAATAAAAACAAAAGAAAAAGGAAACTAAGCTCCTCCCGGGCGACAAAACGAGGAAGCTGAGCTGCTAACGTTTGTGCAATACAGTCCTAGTTTACATGAAATAGAACGATAGTTTAGGGATGATTAACCTCTGCAGGGGGCGCTCGACCATCCCGTCGCCTGCAGAACCAAACCTGTGCATATCTCCACATATCGCCTCGACATCAGAGACATGTTGAAAGTATTAAAAAGTGACTGCGTGAGATTCCGACGCCACCATTTCACCGCATCGCTCTGAGCTCCACTCTTGATTTATGCTGCCTGCCCCATCGCCCTGAGAACACCACATGAGCTATTTATTTCTCAGACTATTATTATTATTATACTATTAATAAATAACAACGCAACGAGAAAAAAGGGAACGACTGGAAAAAAGGTGAATTAATATTATTATTGTTTTGTTTTTATTTTTAGTATTTTAGTGGTTGCTTTTAACAACATTCATTAACTGACTTAAAGAGTATTCAATATTTAATGTAATTGTAGCATTGTGTTTGTAAAGAGAAAAAAAAACCTAGTGAGTTGTGTTTCTTGACTTGTGGATTACCAGTGAAGTGGGCAATCTAGTGCTAATATATATGAGGTCTTTTTTTAAGGATTCTTATTTTGCGACAGCAACAGCAGTCATTATAAATGTTCATTTTAGCATCACCTGTCTTCCGTTGTCTTATTCTTCACCTTCCACCACACTCTGCATCATCACAGTAACACATCGCAAGTCTGGGGGTGGGCAAGAGTGAGTGTGTGCGAGTCGAGGTGCATGTGGGAGCAAATGTGTGTTTGTCATTAATCTAGTGTGTGTGTGTGTGTGTGTGTGTGTAAGTTACCAAACCTTTGTATTTGTGTGTGTCTATGCAAAAAAGAGTGAATGTCTGTGTGTCCTTGTGTCTGTTCGCTAAGTTGTGTGTGTTGCATGTTTGTTTTTACGTGTGTGTGTATGTGAGGGTGTGTGTGTGTGTTAGCGGGGTTCGGGGTGGGTGTTTTGTCCAGTGTCCACCAAAAGCTAAAACCTGTCAGGCTTCCATACTTCCCAATGGAACCTCCTGACGTTATAGCTGCAAACCCTCATCATGTGATCTGACTCAACTCGACTGTCCATAACCCCTTCAGTCACCTGACCAACCAAATCAACCAATCACTGTCCACCACTACCGCCTCCCCCCTGCGCCATCCTTTGCTGCACACCACGTCAGCCCCATGTGATGTTCTCCATCGATAACATACTACTGTCACAATCTACTGTTACATGCTCACAGGTCTGGGGATAAATACGCATCTAGAATGGACGTTCAGGTGCCCAAGCTTGAGGTGCGCTTGTTTTATAAACCCGTGGTGCTTTTCACCTTTGAGATTATAACCTTTTTTATATACGAGATAAAACAAAGCTCTAAAAACAAGAACACTTCAAGTTTATTCTTACTTTAAAAGGTCGGTTCACCCTGAAAAAAAGAGTTTGTCCAGATTTTAACTAAAGTGCCTCCATTCTAAAAACAGTGGAGGTGAATTGAAAGGAACATTAAATAAAACCTCAGCAGAAACATTCCTCGTCTTGTTGCTGTGGGTAAACTGCAGACTCCACTGGGACTCGGGTTTTTTTTGGAACTACTATATTTCGCCTGTAGCAAGTTGTTCCAATAAAACTTTAAAATACTTTGTGCACTAAGAATAAAATCCCATTTTTGCAGAACGATGATATAAATTAAACAAATACTTTGTCATTTGGATGAACTGACCCTTTAATCTTTAATCCACCTGAGACACTTTAGTTTCTTTTATTTGCAAACCATTTTAAATCCACTTATTTTTCCCCAGACCTGTTTATTACATTCTACTGTTCATACTAGTGTACGTGCTGCATCCTACCTTACCAGGTCAGAATCCACCTTAACCTGTTTCCATGCCAACCACCACGAGGAGCCAGTTGCACGGCAACCGGCTTCCGCCACAACAAACCAACCTACCAACCAACCAACCATCTTCCTCAGTTGCCCGAGGCCACGCCCACCTGACTATGATCGTTCCATAGGAGAAGAAGTAGAGGAAGAGGGGGGGATAGGGAGGGAGGAGGGAGGGAGGAAGGAGGGATGAAAGAGACGTAGTTGTGATTCTCAGGGTGTCTTATATAGATGTTCAGTCCAGTCTCTCACTGGTGTCCTGTCGCCCCCAAACTGAGCCCAAAGACGATCATGTCCTTCCACCACAAATTCCTCGTACGATTGATTGACCACTGACCAATTCCTCTCGATCAGTTGATTGATAGTATTGATTGACCAATTCTCTAGAGAGACGCTGCGCAGCCAGCCAGGTGAAGGGAGTGAGGCACTGTAACTATAATGTTTACAACCCAAATGAGACCAACAACGCTGTTGAAAGAATGTCTAGGACTTCAGAAAAAAAAAAAAAAAAAAAGACAACAGAAAAGAACAAGAGAGACAAATCTCTGAAGAGTACTTATTTCTAAATGATGGAACTTTTCGCTTACTTTCTATATGTGACATGAGGTAATGTAATTTTTTTCAATCATTGCATGTGACTATTTTTGATTTGCAATGAAACTGTTAGAATGGATGGTACATTTGTGACGTCAGTGCAACGTTGAGACGCCGATGCTAGAAAAATCAAATGTCGGTGTCTTCTACCAGTGTTTTCATGTCGCCGTGAGGAGTGCTTATGGACCAATGAATGCTAAATGTGTGACCATACAAAGCTGTAAAGGTTTTGTTTATTTGTACATGGTTATGGGTAAAATAAACCATTGAAGCAAAGTAACATCTTTAGTCTTCAGGAGTAAAGCCCTCACACGTTTGTCTTAGATTCACTGTGGAGAGGTAAGTTGATCCAACGTGGCGCTTCCACTCTCGGTGTAGTCGGGTTGACACGTTAGAGAGGGGGAAGCGTTAAAGACGATCGGGGGTCTGATCCACTCGCACATCAGCGTTTTCCCCTGTGACAGGCATCACAATCAAGAAGGGGTGGGGTTCAACTCTGACATCTCCATCTACCCACAATCCTCCTGTGCACCAGAGTCATCCGATCAACCAACACCTGCACCCCTGCATCCACCATGATTCCACCAACCAGCCAATCAGCTGCTGCGACCTCTGGCCAAACGGTCTCCGCCCTCTTCATGCCATCAGCTGAGCGGCTAGTGGCTTTTTGAGCTGTTGTCCCAAAGCTCCCTGGGAAATGGAGTCACAATTCACAGCATGGTCTGAACCAACCTCTTGTCACTCTCCTTCCCACACACCTTTCTCCATTCGCCACTAAAGAAGTTCCTCCGGCTTCCAGCGAGAAGGTCACTGTGTTCTGTGCTGGTGTTCTTTTTACTGTAGTGTAAGCGACAGCGTGAACTCCTGAAGAGTTCGATCAATAAGAACAAGCAGATACAACCATCAGGCAGCTAAAAGTCCCCTTAATAACAATGGGTTTTTCTTTAAAACTACATTTTCACAGTGTTTCAGTAAACTCAAGCAAACAACAGATTCACAAGGTTGAAAGTCAAAACCTATTAACACTCAAACTGCAACGACCGTCTGTCGAAGGGAGAATTTAGATCAGATTCGTCCTTTTTCATTTCTTGGAGGCTGAAGCGCTGAACGAGCAAAAATAATCCCATTGGTTGATTTAACACTTGAACAGTTGTCTGGCTCAGTAACAACAGACTGAAGCAGGTTGTCAAACAGCAGCCTCCGAGCCAGATGTGGCTCATGTTAAGGTATATTAAAATCTGGGCATGTTTCAGACGTACGCTGTTAAAACAACAAGTTCTCCCCTAAAGACACGTTTTAAAATCCCAATAAAAACAAAATGTTTCTATGACCTGCACAGTTTAGAAGTTGTGAACGAATTGAAGTCCGTTCAGTGAAGAAAGGTTTGTGTTTGGCACTAATGAAATTCATTAACGTCCAGGATGAACTTCAGTAAACAAACCCAGATCTTTAAAAAACGATCTCACAGCAGAGAGCTCTGTCTGGAGTTCACCACGAAATATTACACAGCCGAGACAAATTACAATCAAATCTATTGGTTGGAAATAAAGTAGAAGAATTCAGTCTGAATGTAAAATCTTTAATAAACATTTGAAGATGAGATTTAAAAAACACTGAGATCATGTTTCTGATCTCAAACGGTCGACTGCTCCACAGCTTCAGGCTCTGACAGCAAACGCCTGGTTACCGTTAGTTACCAGCCCTGATCTGAGACCAGCAGATCAGACACATCCATGGTTAATACGGTTTTAACATCATATTGTCCATCAGCCCAATTATACATTTGTGGGCAATAGTGTTATAAATTAATTCCCTTGTTATATGTGTGAATAACTGAGTCAATCCGATTATTTCTGACTCCAGAGCCGCTCGTCCTCCAAGAAAAAGCTTCTCTGTGGACACCTTGTCTCAGTGTTTCATTGTTTTGATTCATCTCTGAAAGGTTCAGAGGCAGAAGAAAACTCTGCTGGACTTTGTCCTCCTGATCCGTACGCTGCCTCCAGATAAAGGGCTCTGATTGGCTCCCGTGTTGGGACGGACGCTGATGTGCTTTAGCTCAGCTGCTGTAGGTTGTGTCAGAAGCACAGAGACCTCTGAGGACGCAGGAGGTAAGTTTCTCTGAGTAAGAGCATGTCTGTAAAACACGTGCACGTTGTGTATCAGAGAAAGGAAGCGACCGGAGCTGAGGACACTGCCTCTGGATTTAAAAGCTCAAACATGACAATGAACCGAGTCGAGGAAAACAAGAAAACCTTCAAACAGGAGCTGCAGCGACATTAGGAAAACATCTTTGATATATTCATTCATGTTGCTGCATTCAAATCTCGGCTCAAGCTCAGTGTTGCCTTTATCCGCTTCATGAGAAACATGTTATCAGCAGATTAACATTCAAACTAAATTATTATTAGTTTTCTTTCATTAAAAGGGTCACGTGTATAATATTTATACATGTTTAGACATACAGGCATTTAAAATGCAACTGGAGGCACAATAATCTGTAAATCCCCAGAACCGTGTTACTCAAGGTGCTTCAGTTCCGTGTTGTCCTACTTTGGTGCCGACAGCTGAGGCTGAGCGAAGCCGCGGAGGAGCCTGGGTGACAGCTTCCATGATAAACTAGTGTTCCTGAACGCCTCCTGAACATATGAATCACAGACTCCTCTCAAAGTAGGCCGCTCAGACGGAGCTCATATCACCAATGGTTTCAGGGGAAGCATAAAAAAACACAGGAAATGCAAAAAAATCCAGATTTTAACCGAAACCACAAACATAACAAGACATTTGACTAAAGTTTAAATTCAATATTCTGGAGAGGAAACATCTCGGTGTAACTTTTAAACTCCTGTCGCTATTTTTCTTTGTCAGCGTTTCACAAAGCACCTCTGCTCTCGTTGATTTCTCTCCCTCCTCATCTGTTCCTCTCACGTCTTTACATGTTGCCTGGTTCCTCTGACATCTAAGAATAGATTCCACCAGAGCCCAGAGGAGCCGAACACAGGAAACCCCGGCTGGTTCCTGGGAATAAGGTGGAAACAGGGATGAAGATAAATTGGTTCAGTTTGCTTCCTGCGGAGAAACGATGCCTCCGTTGCACACGTGGCCTATTTTTCTTTAAAAAAGTCGGGTTCTGAAACTGTGGCCTTGTTTCTTAGGATTAATGTGAGTTCTCATGGTGGCACCTTGTGTTAAATACGACAGAACCAGGTGTTTAAAGTCCCTGGACCATGTCCTGCACGTCACTCAGGAGAACTCATCAGATATCAGTCTAATAAACAGATCCACGAATTAGAAATCAACGGAAATGTGGAAAAACGTGAAGTGAAAACACTCCTGGATCCACTCGCTGATTTGGAGCCAAACTTTAATGACTCGTTCGTTGGGTCATGTTAATCCACTCAAGGAAATTGTTTCAGTAGTTTTTGTGAAATCTTGAAACAAACAGACCAACGAACAGACCAGTGTCCCTGTGAAACCACATCTAAAAACCTGCTAAACCACAGACAAACAAACACTGAAGTAAACATCCTCGGTGGAGGAGGTCATTATAGTACTAATTTGTTGCCGTCCTAATTTTTTGTTATGCAAAAGTTATTTAAAAAGTACACAACACAATGTGTGATCATGGGCGGAGGGCGAATAGAGTCTGCAGACGCAAAGAGCAACACAAGTGCAAGAGTCGTGTTCTTACCAGAGCAGTTGCACACAGAAGGAAAACAGATTCAGGCTGTGGACACATGTCTCTGCTTCACATGTTGCACGGCTGTACAGACATGTTTCAGTCCATGTTGGATTCTCCTCAGTGCAACATGTGGAACCCCCAAACCTCCTCTGCTTCCTTGTGACTTGTTCTGAACACCGCACCTGAGGAGACAAACGAAGGCGACCGTTTACAACAGTGTTCAACACTGGAACCTTCCGTTGGCGTGATTTAAACCTGTAAAATAGTTTGAAGGATAAACTGTGACATTTCCCCACTTCCTGCATCGAACCTTGAATTTAAGACCTCTGTAACTGCTCTCCTTCATGTGTTCACCGTTTCTAAATGAACCCACGTTGCAGCTGTTCGTCTGAGCCCACGATGAGAAACCCTGACGGCTGCTATCACCATTTTAAATTGTAATCATCATTAAAACTGCACTTGATTATCGCACTTTGGGAAAACTCGTGTTTTACCGTTAAAATGGTGACCGCCTTGTCTCCGGTCCTAATTCTATTTAACTGCAGTGTTAAAGAATAGGGATCAGACACGCAGGCAGACGCACAGGGACAATTTAAACCTGGAGAGCATCAGAGCAAATTATTTATGTTGTGGGAGCGTGAACTCTGGATGTGTCTCTGCTTCTCTCAGCGTCCCTGGAGAACCGTGAGGATTCAGAGGCCACTACAACATTAACAAGTGAAGTGTGAGCCCCCCCACCCCCTCTAAACTGTTAACATTTATTAATAATCGCCATAAATTAGTCATGTAATGAGTCCCACAGAGCATTGATGGTTCCTGACGGAGGAGCGATAACACAACAACCTCCGTGAGGCTCGTTTCGCTGCAGCCCCACTTTCTACAGAGCAAACACTTCATCAGTGCATCCAGTTTGTCCTTCCAGCATTAATCCAGTAAATGAGAACATGTGGTTTCATGTAAATCAGTCCAGGCGCCACAAGGTCGATGCCAGCAGCGTCCTCATCGTGATCATTCAGAGCAGAGGCTTCATCATGAGGTCACATCATTCAGGCCTTAAACCCCAAAAACATTAAATCTAGCTACGAACATCCTCTGGTCGTGGAAAAGCAGATATTTTGGCAGAGTTCCGATCGGAGTTTGTCACGGAGCAGATTGTTTGTGAGTTTTTAGTTCTGATGCTCAAAAGAGATTTTCCAGGTTCATAGAAGCATGATTTTCTCAGCTCAAGTCAAGGAGACACAATCTTCTTTACCAACTCTTTAAGTTTTAACACTATTAACCAACTATAACTAACACGGTCACTATTATTAACTAACTACCATTAACTAAAGGGAGTGACCAATAAAATAGCAGGAAAGAAGAATCTGTAAAGACATGAAAGACTAGAAAATGTAAAGGAAGGTTTGAAGGAAGTTTAACTCTAAACAAATGCACTTGGAGGAAAAGTGGAAAATAAACCTTGGATGGAAGAACGAGGACAAGAACTCCCTGCAGATCATTGTCTGTTTGAAAAGCAGAGAAGGGAGAATTCAAATCAACAGCAGAGGAAAACTAGAACTAGACAGCAAAACGGTATCAGGGAGGAAAGAAGTGCAGACGATAGAAAAAGCACAAAGAATAAAGGAGGAATGAAGAGAGAGAAAGAGTTTACAGGAGGAAGTGATACGATCCAGAGGTGAACCAAAAGGAAAGTGAACTCACACAGAAGAACAACCTGTGTGTGTTTTATTTATTATAGATGATAAACATAAAACCTCCCCAACCGAAGAAGCTCTTAATTGTTTCGTAATCACAAGATAATTCATATGTTTACATCATTTCTGTCTCTGTCGTGGAGTCGAACTCGAAAAGCTGCGGAAACTTTGATCAAATGACGCGAAACAGAAGAAAAACCTGCATTTCCATCTGTCTTGTTAGTGCACGTGCACATGTCAAACTCTGTGATGAGTTAGAGCAGAACAAACGGGTTGTGAGTGTGCCCCCCGCTCCCCCAGTGGCAGGTCATGGTGGACGACTGGGACCGACTGGGACCCATCAAAACCGTGGTTCTGCAGATCTGTGCTTTTAAAACTGTGAAACTGTTTTCACTGAAGCTTTGAAATCCTGATATTTCACCTTTCAGACGAGTCTCCAAGATTAATCCGTTCACGATAATCAACCAGACCCTCCCTCCCCTCCTCCATCCCTCTCTTTCTAAATATGCCCCCCCCCCCCCCTCATCTCTCTCCCTCTCCGACAGCTTGCTTTACATCCCGGTACGAGGGTGGTTGAGCTCTCGCCAGCGTAAACAGCAGATGTTAGGAAAGGGAAAGATACACAATCACTTCATCCTTGGCAATTTACACACAGAGTACAAGGCACTGACTCCACAGAGAGGAGGGATGTTCGCCTGAGGGGCTTCGTTCCAAAGGGCTTCATTTCAATTTGAGGGGGGAAAGAAATTAAACAACAAATGTGAAATGTGTAAGTAAAAACTGCAGATGGAATTATCTTTTATCAGTTTGTCTTATTACTGTGATTTGGAGATGAGACGACTCATTTCTAGGAACTGGACCAAAGAGACGGATTAGAAAGACGACTGAAAAAACAGACGATTCAGAATCTGCTCACAAAATGTTTCTCTCGAAACAGTGAGGATTATTTAATTCACCTTTAAAACTTGTCAGAACAAATGTGTCTTTTCTTTCTCTTTCTGCAAAGACACGTGAGAACATATATCGATCACCAGCGAACGTCAGTGGAGGCTGATGTTTACTCAGCATTTAGAATAAAACCCTTCAAGTGATATGAGGAAGAGTCTTGAACTTTCTTTTTTGAGATTGTTCGTCAAACTCCCTGAAAGTTTTAAAACGAATTTAATCATCAATTCTCTCAGAGTTTAAGAAAATGTGGCCTTTTGAAATTATATATATCATTTTCACTTAATGATAGTTTGAATTAAAGCAACGAAAAGCTTGAATTCTAAATGGTTTTAAAAAGTGTCTTGAGTGCACAGATTTTAACTGATTAGTTTAGTTCTCCAAAGTTTTGTCATGAGCCAAAAGATTGTTTGTAAAAACCTGATTTAAATTCCCTTTGTGTCTTGAATCTAAAATAATCAGATTTTTCATTTACACATTTTCCTGCAGTGAAACCACAAAGTGTTTAACGGGACTCAAACATTAGATTTATCCTCATTAACAGAAGTGACTGAGCTGATTGCACTAATGAGATTAACTGTGTGTGTGTATTATAACACTGTATAAATCTTTATTCCCACAGCATCTTTGAATCCTAATTGATTTTGTCGTCTGAGGTAAACTCTGAACAATGATTGTACTTTTTTATGCTGTTTCTTCTGCTGTGAAAATGTTTCTAACTCAAATTTACAGAAATAATATTAACCCCTAATGTTCCAAAAAGAAGACGATCAGATTAACTAGATATTTATTATGTGTAAGATATATACATATATATAAATATATATATATATCTCTATATACAAATCATAACTTCTATAAACTACACTGCAAAAGCTGTGATTTGAAAAGCACTGTAGCGTGTACAGTGATTTCTTTATCAATTTTATGGTACATGATGTTCTGCAATCCTGCAGCTGTTGTTGCTTTGGTTTTTGTTCTACAGCCGATGCTTTAATAAACACATTTTCTACGGAACGAAAGAAGAAGCCTCTGCAGTGCTTCGTGTGAAACCAGAACATAAACACGTCCTGCTCCGCTCCTCCACAAACCACATAAAAATACAGTTTATCTACATCTTCTCTCCGACTCTTCTTTCAGTGCGTGAAGCACTTTTATATCTGTTTCTACTCGACTGCTCTCTGTCTCTCTTCTTCTGATGTTTTCAGGAAAGAAAAAGAAGCTCGTTGCTCTGAAGATGGAGAGAAAATCGACTCATCACCAGATTCTGCAGCTCCGCAGAGTTTCAGCATTGTTTTTCAGTTGATTGTTGTGGATTCACGGTTCATAACTTGACTGTTTTGGTTCCTACATCCAACAAGTTAGCAACCAAAGCTAATGAGCAACGTAATGAGTTAAAGAGACAGATATTTGATTTAGAAATGATAAAGTAGAAATGGAGAGGAAAGGAAACATGTTTTCCAAACTAAACAACAGTAGAGGTCACTTTTCTTTCCCCTGGATAAAACCCATCGCAGCAAACTGGACCTGAGGCCGGATCAGAATCTCCTCATTGTACCAACAAGAATGGTTACGATTTTGGTTTGGTTAAGATTTAGGCAAATATCGTAGTTTGGGTTAAACTAAGTTCTACCTCAAGTGAAGATGACCTCTCTTGTGCATGGTTCTAATAATAAACGTGCAGTGATGGTGTTTGAACGGTCGTGGTTGATTCCACATTCATCCACCATGACGCTCCTGACGCTCCTGACGCTGTCGCTCTTTATCCTACGTCACTTGCTCCTGTCATAACTGCTACAGCCACTAGAGGTCGCTTCCAAATAAGACGTAGAAACTTGACACACTAATCATTTTTTACTCAAGGAAAGTTTTGAACTCTAACTGAAACTGCTTTGTGTCTGCGGATGTGTAATTAAACCATTATTTGGTAACATGTGTTTGCAGCTTGTTTCTGCTGCCTCCAAGTGGCCGAAACAAAAATTAACCACGACTCCGAAAATACGTTAAATGTTGGAACCTGATCAAAGCTTTCGTCAGTTTAAATCAGATCTCATTAATAAGAAAAGACAGCAAATAAAGTAAAATAAAATAAAATAAAAACAAAGCAACTGAATTTGCCAACTAATCTGCATCGTATTGTCACATTTAGTCACGTAACAAATCACACTGACAGTAAAAATGAAGTTAAACTCATTGAAGTTGAAGGTCGTTACACAAACCTGCAGTAGAATGAAATTATCCAGAAGAACATTAATGATCCACAGCTCATAAACACCATGTGATCATTTAGGATTTTTAATGCAATATAAATTTCACTGCTTCCATTTAGCAGAGTTTTGTTCAATAAGCTCAACAGCCCACACTTTCACACACACACACACACACAGACACACACACAGGTTTTTGTTGAAGGTTGTTGTGAAGTCGACTGAATCCTCCTGAGCTGCAGAACAGGATGAACTCTGATTTAAACCCGAATATGAAATCGTGCTGTCGCTGAAGCAAAGTGCAAAATCCAGAGCTGCTGTGTGTGGGCCGACGACCACAGATTAGCATAATGAGGATATACTGCTGCCAGCTGCTCTAACAAATCTTACACAGATAAAAATATCAACTGAGAGAGCAGAGAGCGTGTGTGTGTGTGTGTGTGTGTGTGTGTGTGTGTGTGTGTGTGTGTGTACAAATCACAGTATGTTCTGAAATGTTCATGTGTGAGTTATGGATTTGAATAAATATACATTTTATTGTGTCTTACAACACCAGTCAAAAGGTTAACTCAGATACATTTACATTTATTTGTCCCTTTTCAAAATTAACTGTTACCTTCATTGCTTCAGCTTCTATTTAAAAGACGTGTGTATTTACCCATTTCAACGACTTATCCGCAATAAGTTAAATAATAATAAAAATGCAGTAGTGGATTTAACAGATGTACAATAATGGGAGTTCTGTAGTTTAGCCGCAATAAAATGCAGCAACACCAAAGACTAGTTTTCCAGTTTTGTGTGGACGATTTGTTTATTAAAAGTCGTTTTTAGAGACTTAACGAAACAGAACGAATCCTCAACACTAATCTGAAGACTTGAGAATGAATCTTTCTTTAATCGTCTGTGAAAAAAACCAAGAAACTACGATTTGTTACTGACGGAAAGTTTGTTCTGTGGGAAGCAGAGGAACCAGCTGCAGGAATCGGACGCAGTGGTTTTTAATCACAGCCTCTCAACACGTCCAGCTCTGCCCAGCGGGACCGAGCGTCCACCTGTCTCTGAGACCCCAGCACATCACGCCACCTGTCGGGAGACATTAGACTTTCCGTGATGTATGGAAGTCAGCCAGAGACCAGAGAGACCACAGATCGGCCTCCTGAGCCCCTCAGGCTGCTTCACACCACCGTCGCACTGCAACAAAAACACACACACAACTCTCAAAGTTACTTTCTGTGTGTTTGTTGTTGTTGTTGTTTTAACTGTTCAGCAGGTAAAAGAGATGTGGTCATTCCTCCTTCACAGGGGATTCTCAGACAAGGATCACTGATGCTACACTGAGCAAATAGAAAGGTTCAACACAAGGTGAGAAGTTAGTCAGAGCAGGAGGAGACGATGTTCTTTCTACCGTCTTTTCAATCCTTGTCCTTTGTCCTTCCATCTTCTTTCCTTACACCCTTTCTCTAGCGTTCTACTCTGCTCCTTTCCTTCCCTCCTTCTCTCCTCCCTTCACTTTAATAAAAGACAATAGAGGACGACAGCAGGAAGTGAATAAATATCAAGACAAAGTGGGATTCAAGACGGAATTAGTGGTTTGGTGAACTTGAACTAACCTTGATATCCTCTGCTGCGCTTTTAAGTTATTACAGTGCCGGGTCATTTAATAACTGAATGATAATCTGATCAGGCTAAGTGCTCGGGAATAAAGAGGATGAAATGAAGCTTTCTTTATTCCTCTGGGCCAGACAGCAGATTTAAAGGTTTCCATCTTTGATGCAACAAAGGGAAAGATTCTTTTCTCACTAGGTTGAGGAATAAAAATGTATCCTCAAAAGCATCAGGGAGTCTCTTTTCAAGAGTGTATAATTAAACCGCCTGAATGAAAATCTTTCAACAAACGCAAGTTGAACAACTTCTCATTTAAATGGCAAATACATCCTGGTTCAAACAGGAATTATGAAACAAAACATCACTTATCAAGCTGCTTCTGGTCATGCACTGAACTCAGGAGAACCTCCGGAGAATGTCCGGCTGTATGTGATGATGCAAATGTCCGAGTGAGAGAGTTTCTCCACAAGTAAAAACCTGCAGAATGTCCAAATGAGTGGGGGCACAGCAGGATTCACCCCCAGCGGGGGGGGGGGGGGTAAGGACGTTTCTAACATGGAGCCTCTTGTTGTGGGGGTCGGGGGTCAAGTGTGTGTACTTTGCTCTGTGAAAACGGAGGCCTGGAGCAGTTTTCTGGATGGACAGTTGAAATACAAAGAGACTATTTATGCAACGCACTCGGCATCGGCTAATCCCCCCCCCCCCCCCCCCTTTTACATAAATCAGCTTATAAAGCAGCAGACGTTCCAGGACGAACCAGGAGAGGTTCAGTCGACACTTATCACTGGAATACCAGAGAAGAGCCTCTGGAAACAGATTCTGTTGTAAACCACATTAAACCCCTTTTTATTTTAACACCATATTACACACAAACACGTTATAAAAGAGTTTCATGTTATCTGAATGGAGCAGAAACAATTTGAAGGGAGGTGGAGGAAACACTATTCCTGCTATGACCCATTTCTGTTAGTTACATCATTTACAGAGCGCTGCCGTTTCTCTTTTCAGACAGTGAACAGTGATTTTCTAAATAAATGTGTAAAAACAGATGGAGGTCAGAGGACGTAGAGACTGTAAATCTGATTTATACAGCTTATTACCTTCAAAACCACAATATGTATATGACCTGAAGAAATTAATAAATTTCTTCAGGTACTTTCAGAGTCTTTAAAAGCAAATGTGTGCACGACTCAAATCCAGTCAGATCTGTGAATCAGATGAAGCAGCTCCAGTCTCTTTGTGTATCTGAAGTCAGGATGGGACTGTGTTTTCAACTGCTGTGTGTATTTCAGTCACTTGATGCCACATATGCCGCCTGATGCTACTCAACACATCAGGTCCAGCATCAGGAAAAAGCTGTGGACCGTCCAACAAGCCCTCCAGGAGTCAAAGAGGGAGAACATGAAGCTGGCTGCAGAGAACGAAGCATTGAAGGAGCAGGCTGCAGAAAATGCTGCTCTGAAGAATCAGTTCGTCGTCAGGCAACTCAGCTGGATAGTGAAAGAAAGAAGGTGATGGAGAGGATGGACCATTCTGCCTCACAGCTGTGTCAGGCCAGAGAAGACTTGGTCAACATGATCAAGTCTGTGGACACAGCAAGAGCTAGAGAGAGATATGAAGACGATGATGAGAGATAAT
>CM048047.1:23432500-23485000 GCA_026259375.1 Verasper variegatus
ACGAACCTGCCTCGCCGCCGGAGCCATGTTCTGACCTCTCGACCTCCGAGCTGCGGTGCTGAGCTGTGACAGTGCTGCATTCAAGTGGACTAACACACTCCGCTGAGGGAGGTTGCTAAGGAACTGTTTGACTGAACAGGTCTGGAGCTGAATCCCACCTGGAACCTAACTTCCTCCGGCTGCACGGTTTTTCTTTATCTATTTCCGAAACCTCTCTATTTTAAAAAGGTATTGTTAATGTATTAACACAAAATGTAAAGAATATCTATGAAGAAATATCCATACATTGCTATCGATGAAGAGGAGGAGAGCAAGAGTTTCTTTGATGAATCAAGTTGATGTTGCTCATCGTGTTTCCTGTCGGGACAAATCCTCTTCCCAGTCGCGCATCTATGATCAACACTATCGCCGCAGCCTGCAGCTACAGTGGCTTCTGTGTAGCCTACAATTAAATGTCACGTTCACATGATGCCTGAAGAAAAAGCTTTTGCACAACGCTCCTGATTGTTGTTCGTGTGGTGCGCTGCGATGACCTTTACTGCAGTCCGCCACCAGGGGGTGATCAAGACACTTTGAATTCACTATCAAAGCAGCCATGTTGCCCAATAGACGGTCTTCAGTTGTGTCTTCGGAGGACCCGCTCTTACATTGGCCGAACCGAAATGAGACAGTCAGATCTTCCTGTTAGGTCACCAGCTTGTCCCGCCCTTACAGCCGTTACCTAGCAACAAACCTACGGACGAAAAAACGCTCTTCGTATTTTTGGCCTAAATTCAGTTGGCTGGTGTAAAACCTCTCAGCCACCACGACTGGCTGAGAGGTGTCAGGTGTCTTCAGTAAACTAACAGGTCAGTGTTAAAGGCTCGAGTGAATGGAAAATTAAGCTAAAGTGTAAGACACAGAATTCACACGTGTAAAGTTATAAATGCAGAGAGAGCGGTTTGAGTCATTGGTTTAAATTTTGTGAAAATAATTTTGTTCTCAGCAATGTACACAAAGTAACTTCCATAGATTTAAAAATACATATATATATACAATAAATACATTATAAAGGAATTAAGTTAAGTCAAATTATTTTTTTAACTCAGGCAGCCGCACACACACACACATATAAAAACACAGGCATATGCTCTCATGCACTCAAGCCTGCAGACTGTGGCCCTGAAGCACAGACGCTCACACACATTCAACATACCTGTGAGGATACACAGAAATCTGACTCACTGGGAAACGCTCCATCCAACATCTGACATCTGTGGTTTAATGGCTGCCTGTTAAACCCACAGAACGACACGTCATGATGCTGAGGCAAGTCCAAACCTATCAGGAGAAAACTATTTTTGAAATTGTCTTACAGTTGGTTTTTGCGTCTCTTTTGTGTGTTCGGGTGATTGCGGGTCTCGTTTGACCCTTTGCAGGGAGTGAGGCTGGTAAATAAAGAGGTGGATGCAGAAGTGAGGATGGATCAATAAAGCCTAACAGCATGTGCAGAGGGGTTATTACAGATGGTGAGAGTGCGATAGCGCCAGAGGGGCCCGAGCTCATTAAGAAGCAGGACCATACTCCAGTGCAGAGCAGGGAGAGAGGAGCAGTGAAGGGAGGAGGACGCAGAGCCTGGACTGACATTTTTCACCTGAGTGAAACTGAGATGTGAAGATTCGCTGCCGTTTGGAAAATGGGAAAAATAAAAAAATCTGAATCCTTTCTTTGTGTGTTTGTACGACAGCAGCAGGTCTGTGTCACATTAGTGGAAAGATATGGTAGCATGCAAATAATGAGCTGAGGGGGTTCAGACGCTGCGGCTCCACACAGGAAACTAACCGGACTGTGGCGCCATCTACCTGTCAGACCTGTCATTTCCTCTGTGGCGTTACAGATGTGGATACACCGACGCAGGTTTGCCATTGCATGGTCTGACTTTGGGCAGGTTTACATTCACACATGTCATTGTCAACTGTATCAATCATTCAATCAAATTCTATTTGTATAGCCCATATTCACAAATTAGAATTTGTCTCACAGGGTTTAACAAGGTGCGACATCCTCTTCACTTAACCTTCAGCAAGAGTCAGGACAAACTACAAATAAAAGAGTCATGAGAGGAATCCCAGACGTGCAATAGACAAAATAACATTCATGAGAAAAGACTGTGTAACATAAATGTAGAGGTGCATCAGTGTTTGAAGTATTTACACAAAAAGAAAATGTCTTGACAGATAGAGGCGAAGCCAATCATGGTAGAATGTGTGAGAAGGCATATTGTGTCTGAGTTATCTGGTTGTGATCATAATCCACAATGAGATGCCTCCACCATCAAGATTCAAGTTCTACGAGACAAGTGAAGTGGAGAGGTCAAGGTCACTCGTAACTTATAACTGTGCACAGAGAATTTAGTGCATCCTCTGTGAACTATGTTCTGGGAAATCATCCAAACCTCAAATGTTACAAGTTATATTTGATCCATATCCACACTATGGATCAAATACTGTGCTTCCCATGTGTTGCTCTTTCTCTGCCGACCAATCACCTTCCAATATTTTGTGCAAAGCTGCAGTTTTCTTAAAATATGACTTTCAGTGAGCTAAGAGCTTTTAGCCATGACGGGTTCCTGCTGAGTTTGAGTCATGTAAAAGAAATTAAACAGAACAGTGGTGGAATGTAGATAAGTGCTGTTACTTTGCTACTGTACTTAAGTACTTGGTCATGTTTCTGTACTTTGCTTAAGTAGATTCATTTTCAGGTACTTCTCACTTTTACTCAACATATATCAGCAAATATCTGTACTTTCCAGATCTTAAAATGTGTTTTCTTACATGTTCACATAGTTTTATATTTTTAAAATGAATCAATAACAAGAGTGGAATTGGTGCGCGATCCAATCAGAGCAGGACACATTAGACTCTGCCTCCTTTAACCAGAGCAAACTCCACCATGCCTCAGGTAAATCCACTCACCAAGTACTTTTACTTTAAGTCCATTTAGAAGTAAAAGTATCTGCATGTTACTTTAGTACTTTACTCAGCAAAATGCTCCAGTACTTCCATCTCCACCAGTGAAAAAGGATTAATAGATCATATTTTGCCATGCACATATTAAATGGAAGACCAGAGAAAAGTTTCATTCAATTTTCTGTCGCCGCTCAGTGAGAAACCTTCATCCATCAAGATTTGAACGCAGCAGTAAAAAGACAGAGCCTTGTGTAACGTGTATTGTGAAATAATTTTGGCGAACTCTCTAGTTTATCTAAGACAAACTTTTTATTCTTCTGATGACACAGCTGCTTCTGATATGTTGTTTTCCGGATTAGTAGAAAACTACAGACCTGTAAATAAGACACTGTTGCTTCCTGCAGTTGCACAACATAAAAGCCACAGAGTTACAACACAAGTACAAGAGTCATTCCTTCTGGATGGAGTCACTGTGCTGACAAGGCATGAGAGGAACATGTTGTGCTGCAGTCCAACACTGGCAGGAGCCGAGTGCACAACATAAAAAACCACCATCACCACCGTTTTCTTTTCTTTCAATTGATTTAATCACTTTTGGAGTTTGTTCTCCAACATGTGTTTTCCTGCACACACGTAATTCCTGCAGTGCATGTGACTCAGCTCCAGCTACTAACAGCCTTACGTGACACAGAACCATTATTCTGTCATTGTATCCGCTCTGGTTTTTCTGAGTCTGCAGCCAAACTGGTGACGCTACTTCCCCCAGTAACATAAATATGTACACAAACACAGAAACACAGTCACACACGATCGACCACGACTTGACAGACACTGGTGGAAAACACAAATTCCTCCTGTACGCTCTCATTACTCGTCACTCGTCGTCGCCTGCAGCTGCACACATGCTCTGTGTGTCATACTGACCTCAGGATTATATGAACATTGGATTTGAAGATGCTGGAATGAACCCACTTTATAATTTGTGTCAGAATTTAACTGATTCAAGATGTATTTGAACCTTTTTTCCCCAAACTACAATGTCCTGCTTTATATAATCTCTCAACTATCAATAGCGTGGATTGAATTAAGCTTCTTTCAGACCTGTACTGAAGTCCAGACATTCTCCGGAGGGGCTGTACGTGACAACAAAAATGTCCGTGTGAGAGGCTCCTGACATTCTCCAGAGTTTCTCCTGCCAGGCCCCTAATAAAAACTCTGGACAATGTTTGAGGGAGCTGACGTGAGAACGCGGCAGGAGAAGCTCTGGAGGATTTACCGAGAGCGAGTAGGCGTGTTGATGGCGTTTCTAACACGCAACGACACAAAACTCTCAGGATGAAACGTGGAGGGCGCCACGCACCAAGTGAAGAGGTCAGAGCTTTTAGTGATAAGAGTGGACGCTGGTGTCGATGTGCTGTAAACGACAACACGTGATCTCCACAGCAGCATTTAAATGTCCCGGCTCCGCCTGCTGCACCCACTCTCACCTGAACGCCCCAGAGATTTCTGTGTGGAGAATCTGAGTGGAGAATCTCAGCTGCGTGGTTAATGTGTGAAAGAAAATACCAGAGAAAGTCTGAAGCCAGAGGTGCAGACATCCTCCAGAGTTCATGCCTGAAAACAACTTCAGAAGGAAATGGACTCCCAGGCGATTTTAGAAAGTCAAAACTGAACAAAACTAAAAGACAACAACAGACTAGTCGTCATCCGTTTTGCTTTTCTTCTTCTTTTTCTTCTTCTTCACCACTCCTTCCCCTTCATCACCATACGAAGTGTCCATTGGTTCAAATTTCACCGTTACCTCTTCAGCCTTTACCTCCACACTGGGCTCCACTCCCTCTTCCACCTCCTCTCGCTCCCTGTCCTTCTTTTTCTTCTTCTTCCTCTTCTCCTCTGGGAGCTCCGTCATCACTTCATCCTTAATTTCAGCTTCCACTTTCACCAACTCCTCTGACTCCTCTCGCTCCAACTTTATCTGCTTTTCTTTCTTTTTCTTCTTCTTCTTCCTCTTCCCATCTCCCTCTTCCTCATTTCCTGCTTCCTCTATGTATCGTTTGACAACCAGGGGCCGGAGAGTTGTAGACGAGGGCCCGAAGGTGGCTCCGTCCGTCTCGTTCTCTGCCACACAGGTCAGCGTGGGAGTCTTACTGCCAAAGGGTTGGAATCGCTGTTTCAGGCCCGGTGGTATGGAGGGTGCAGGAGCGGTGGGGATGACCTGAGGAGCCCAGTTAGCGCTGGTGTTTCCGTAGCTCTCGCACACATTTATCAAGCCTGAAAAAGCAGGAGCGAAAGCAACGCCACCTGACGACTGCTTGTCTGTGGTGAGCAAGTGGAGCTCTGAGGTGCCGTGGGAGGACGCCAGGATGCTGTAGATCTTCTGGCCGCTGGCAGTCGTGGCTCCGCCTGCAGCTGTGGGAACCTTCACAGTCTCCAGACCTGAGAGAGGAACCTTGATGCCGCTGAAACTGGACGGAGGGAGGAGACAAGTGGTTAGGGACCATTCAAACAATGTGGGAGAATTTTGCTTGATTTAGTCGAGCTACTGTTGAATTTAGGGAAGAATTCTTTCCACCTGCTGTAAAATGAATTCCCTGATTCATGTAAACACTCAGTAATAAAATATACTTCAAACGGTTTGACAGTGCAAGAGAAACAGAGACATGTTTACAGAGTGAGGACTGTGCCCACCATTCTGGATCAAAGTTGGCAGGAGTTTTAATGAGCCATAACTCGTTCTTGTTGTTGCTCAGATTCTCCCTTCGTGTGCTGCTGCAGGGGGCGTGGCAGAAAGACACAAAGTCAGCAGGACACTGGTACCTGGTCGTCTTCTTCTTCTTCTTCTCTGTGGAGCCAAAGAGCACGACTTCATCATTTCATCAAGAGAAAACACACAGGACAACAAGAAGGACTAGTTATTAATAAGATTTAACTTTCTGGCCTGAACCAATATAACAAAGCAATGTCAATAATTCATGTAATACATGCAAGTGTCGTCTAGAGCTAAATGGCTGGTTAGGAGCGAATGAATTATGTCAAGATAGAAATGTTCAACTGAAGTGAACTGACTGAAGGTTATAGTTTTAAAACTCTTCTTCACGAGAGAAAGATGAATACATCAGAACATGTCCTGTGAAGCACTTTGCAAGGTGCTATACAAAATAAATGTGTTTAATATTGTAAATACACTCAGTTGAAGTAAGAAATGAGTAAAAGTACAACATAAACACAGGAATATTGACAATGTAATCAAACTATATCGAGAGGGTAAAGATAAAAGTGTTAAAGTGACGTATTGTTATTTAACTACAACGTGAAACTAGCAGTGAGAAGTAGCATCTCTACGAACCAGCAGCTCGACGTGTGAACTCACCTGGTGGTTTGTGTTGTGCTCCTGCAGCTCGAGGCTCCTCTTCCTCTTCACTGGATGAAGATGAGACGACTTCGGGCATTTTGTTAACTATCTAAGGCAAACGAGCCTCAGACCGAAGTGAAGCGGCTTCCTGGCTGCGGACTCGTGGCTGCGGGGGGGAGACGCACATGTGTTGACACGGGATGAACTCCGACCTTGTAAGTACGTCACTTCCGTGCTGGGCTGGTGGTTGTAGTTCCGCGGCTGTGATCCAAGTATCTGTTTGCGCTTTGAAGATGACGCGAGGGACACTACAACACCCATGATGCACCTCGCCGGGGTTACGTAACGTCGCAGCGTCGGTGGGAGCAGCGGCTGACAGCAGCGGATCAGGCCGAAGATAAACAAAACAAAACGGACGGAAAAGAGCGAAAACCACGCGGAGGTCTGCGCCGATTTCTCCTCCGCGTCATGCGTAACGTTGTTCTGACGCGTTTCCACTTCCGCTAACGCAGCAACGCGAGGGCGCGCACCTGTGAGGCCAAAGAGGGTCACCGAGCTAACGTGTGCTAGCTTAGCAGGGCTAGCTACCTGGAGAAGCCATGTCGTCCCCCTCGTCCTCCTCCAGGCGCCAGTGGTGTTACCTGTGCGACCTGCCCAAGATGCCCTGGACCGTGGTGTGGGACTTCAGCGAGGTGGTGTGCCGCGGCTGCGTCAACTACGAGGGGGCGAACCAGATCGAGTTCCTCATCGCGAGCGCCCGGCAGCTGAAGCGCACCCACGGGATGCAGGACGGCAACGTCAGGTCACCGGGTCCCTCGCCCAATAAGCACGGGTCCACCGGGAGGGGAGAGGCCGCGGGAGACGGAGGCAGGCCCCACGCGGACCGCTTCGACCGGGGGGGCAGGGGAGAGGGCACCGGGGCGGCTGTTCGCGTGCCGCCCAACGGGCTGCACCGTGACGGGCAGCCGCCTCCTGAGTTGAACCGCCAGAGCCCCAGCGGCAGCCGGAGACCCATGCTGGGCGCTGCCATCCCTCCCAGTCTAGTGACGAGTATCGCAGGGATTCCCCACGGGCTGCTTGCGGGCATGCCGACCGGTCTCACCGCCAGGACAGCCCCCATGAGCAGCACCATGATCTTCCCCGCCCCGGTGCTGGCCGAGATGAGCCGCAGGCAGCTGGGGATAGGGATGGGGATCGCCCCCTTTATCACCCCGGAGCTGGAGCGGGAGCTCAGCTCGTCCCAGAATCAGCCCAAGACCCAGACCCAGGTCCACACTGTGGCCGGCAGCAGCAAAAGCACAGGCCTCCCCTCCTCGTCCTCCTCCATGGCGGGAGGTGTGAGCCAGACGAGCCCCAAGCCGGCCTCGTCTCCAGCCAGACAGCCGCGCCCCCTCACCTCCAGGTCCGGAGGGGAGCTCCTGGGGTCCAGCTCCTCGGCAGAGGCGGCCACCACAGCTGCGGCGTTACCCCACAGTGGAGCCTCTGAGCTGGGATCAGCGTCCACCAGCAACACCCTTTCTACAGGAAACACTCTGTCCTGCACCTT
Source organism: Verasper variegatus (assembly GCA_026259375.1). NCBI lineage: Eukaryota > Metazoa > Chordata > Actinopteri > Pleuronectiformes > Pleuronectidae > Verasper > Verasper variegatus. Next base: position 23,440,347 of record CM048047.1, read on the forward strand.
GTGTCATGAGAGGCTGGAAGACACACACTTTGTCCAGTGTCCATCAGTGCCAGGCCACAGGTTTGTGCAGACTCTGGTCGTTATTTTTAGACTAAAACAAATACTTGGTTATCACTAAAATAACAATTAGTTTGTATCTGTGACATTGTGTCTCTCTGAAAGCTGTATTACCTTGTTTTTTCGACCTCCACCACATGTAGGTTCTGCTTCCCGTGCACCAGGGTGTACATCCAGAGCCGGAGGGGAGATGGGGAGGTGTACTGCCCCAGTGGAGAGCGCTGTCCCTTGGATAACTCTCCCAACAGCCCCCCTTGGGCCTTCATGCAGGGAGAGGTCTCCACGATACTGGGCACTGGTGGAGCAGGACCTGCAGCAGCTCCTGCACCTGGAGCCGGGTCAGGGCCCGGACCTGCAGCTGCCAATACGTCCGGGGCAGGGAATGGAGGCGGACCTGGGAATGGAGACATCTCTGTTAAGAAAGAGAGAGAGACGTGATGGTGATTTCCATGGAAACCAAGACCCAACACAGCAACAGGCAGGTCCGCTCCTTAGTTTACTTTGTTAGTTTTGCCGTAGTTTGCAGAGTTAAATCTCTGACAGCAGCGAGGAATCAAATCACCAAAGGTTTATCCTCCAGGTTCTGCAGGATTTTGGAATAACGAATTAAATCACAGCTAGAAATGATCAGTCAGGCTGCAAAGACGTTGTTTAAAACACATTAATACGGAGCCATCAGTGTCGTCACTGTGTCTGTTTCTCTGAGAGTGATGTGTAATTAAATACCATGTCTTTGTTTCTTTTTGTCACCTCAGAGTCGTATCCCACACCACAAGGAGAAGTCTGATCTGGACCTCAGACATCCAGAGGAGTAAACACAGCGACTCACAGTAAAACTCCACTACACAGGTCTTAACTCCACCTGCCCCCCCCCCCCCCCCCCCCCCCCCCCCACACACACACACACACACTTGTTCAGACTGAAGTTGCAAAGGCTGCCTTCACAATTTGTCATTACTGCTTTTTACTTTTTTTTAATTTTCTAAACAAAGGTCGACTTTGCCAACTTCTAATGTAAATTTTTATATAATGAGAATGTGAAATCAAATTTAATCTATCACATCAATTGTCTCAGTGCATCCTGGACATTCTGAGCTCCCCCCTCTGGAAAAACAATCTCAAGTCAAAATCTTTATTTCAGAAAACAGCAGAGATCTTTATCAAGACAGTGAATGTGTAACGGAGTATATCCGTTAAAGTGACCATTCATCATCATCATCATCATCATGTACGGCTGGAATCACATATTCTGGACCAGTCAACAGCTGAACAGTGGCTACTTCTGTAGAGTTCACAGTAGCTGGCTCAAACTGGTGATGACTTCACCAGCTTTCAGCCAGATGTCTCACTTTTCTACAAATAAAAAGAAAATCTTTAAGAAGCAAACATCAACACAACAGAGCTGAATGTCTCGATTTCTCTCTGTATGGCCACACATTCATTAATCTGTAGTGGTTTTCACATATGAACTCCAGACATTGTCCGATTTTCTGCAGCACAGTTCTGCAAACTGTTTGTGTGAGACGCGTTCACGCGTTGAAACTATTCGATGGCGTTCAGGAGGCAGGATGTTAATGTCATGAATGTGTCTGCTCGGCCTGCTGTGATTCCTTTTAGACAATCCCCTGCTCTATTCACACATCGGCTCAATCAGACATTAGATTTTATGTTCTGTGACCTTTGCTTTCATGCATACACCACCTCCAGGTAATGTCTAGTAGAGTTCAGGGCGTTAGTGCATGTGTCAAAGCAGCCCTTGGCTGGTATTGGTTTTATTGGCTCACGGTAGCTAGCTCTAACTGCGTACTGTAGCTTGTTGGTGATATTTTCTGTTTCATATAACCTTTCCCAGACTCACACTAAGTAGCCATTGTCCAGTGTTAGTTGTTAACGGTTCGTTCAATATTGTGTTTGCACGAGAAAGCACAAAATCAGTTCCAACGCGAACATTCAAAATGCAGTAGCCACGGTTGTTGTGTATCTTCTCCCTCGTTGATGAACAAACTGACAGTCTGTCTCCGACTGTTCGGAACAAGTCAGAAATGATCTGTCTCAGACAAAAAACATTTCAGCTTAACTGACAAGAAATTGACAGCAGCGACAACAGCGTGTATCTGAAACGCCGATGAGACTGTTTTATGACTGAATCCATGTCCTGGTGTACAATCATGTTTTCTTATTTTCAAACTAATTGAAAAAAAAAAAAATACTCCACTAAAACTCGAGCTGGGGACAGAAAAGCCAGTTTCTCTTTGCGGTTGTTTTTCGTCCACTTTAAGTGAAGCTGACTTTGACCCAGAGACACGAGAATGTTTGCTGAGCAGAAACAAGTTGTCCGTTGGAGCATCGAGCAGTGACAGCAACTCTGTGTTTGACTGTATTTCATTCAACGTTGCTTTCATATAAGATGCAGCCCGGCCTACGCTTTACCCCGAATGTATATGAAGATATCTATTAATAGACCTAGGACTATATTTTTTACTAGAATATTAAATGTTCTATACTGTATAGACCTATAATAGTATGTATGTGCAATCCTTAGTCATAGTATATGCAACAGTTTGGAAAATGTAATTAAAAAACGACTGCGTATCATTTCTTAAACCCTTTGTTTTTTAAAGGGAGAACCCACCTAAAATCTAGAGTTTCTATCAAACAAGAAAACTTCTGTTCAATCAATATTCATAAGAACATTTTAAGTTTTAATCTTAGACAAAGTTTGTTTAGTTTGCTTTCCTTTGCTACTCAATAAATACAGATGTTCCAATACCATTTTTCCTTTCCATATATATATATTTTGAGGTATCAGAATCAGTATCATATATATATATATAAAATGTACTTTAACAGCTGTATGTTACTAACCAAGAACTGAAAAAGCACACAGATGAGTAAATATAGGAATTACTTACGATTACTTGCTTTGAATATCTGGTAAAGTGCACTTCCAGCGTGGAATATTTCCAAATTGTTGACATATTATCTCGCTCCACTACATCACTGGAAATCACTTCCTCTCGCAGCTCAAAAACATTTCAGCAGTAACAGTACGTCGCAGCTGCTGTTCTGGAGCCGCGAAGAAGTAATATTACGAATACAAGAAAAAGTCGTAATTTTTACATGATCAGAGGCATTTCTGATGCTGGTATTGGGAACATCTCTATCAATAATATCAATGACCACAGACGTACGTCTAATCCTGTTTGTCACATTAAAAGATTCAAGTTCCTAAATTGAACAATCCGACAGTTTAGATATCCACAGATTACCATGGATTGGTTTTTTGGTGGTTTCTCTCTTTATGTGCCGATTGTACTCGTCCGTACAGACGCACAAACAAACCAAAGGTCATTTTATGTCCAAACTGATGTTTCTGGATGTAAATGTTTTATGATAAAATATATATATTGCTATATTTCTTGGCCAAGTACACAGGCCGATGCAGGTCGACTGTACCTTTTGGGATTTTACATCTAAAAGTCTATAGTATTCAGCAGAAACCTAATGTAGGCCTTCGATACCGAGAGAATATCCCACTGATCAGGTGTGTCGTAGAGAAATGTCCTTTGAAGAAGTGGAATTTAAGTTTAATATGCACTGATACATCATGCAATCCCTTGTTAAGTGCCTTTTTAAAATGTTTACCGTGTGTGTGTGTGTGTGTGTGTGTGTGCGTGTGTGTGTGTCTGGGAACCTCAGGGGAAGTAGAGTGCAATGGCTTTTTTATTGTCTCGTCAATGATTAACCTGAATCTGTTTCCCTTCAATCACTATCGGACGGCTTTTGCTTTTATCTGAAGCCTTTGTAAAAGTATGAAGGCCATTCTTTGTTTGGATATGGTCTCTCTCTCTCTCTCTCTCTCTCTCTCTCTCTCTCTCTCTCTCTCTCTCTCTCTCTCTCTCTCTCTCTCTCTCTCTCTCTGTGTTTCTTTTCATTTGTTATTTTTAGATCTGTTGGTTTTATTGTAGCTTCATGTACAAAGTAGAAACCAGGAATAAATGGGATGGAAACTTGCTCTTGTTTCTCTGGTTGTTCTTTGGTTTGAGATTAAATCACATCAATTCATTTGTTAATGAAGAAATTCTTTTTAGTTGTAGCATATCAAGATTTCTCTGTTGAAATTCATAAACTTTTTATGACTGAATATTGTTTAATGAATCCACGTTAACACAACAATCCTATTTGTCATCGTTCGGCCTCACTGCTACATGTTCCTCAGGGCTCGAACTACGATGGACGACATTAAGATTTTTACAATGACACACAGATTCTCATGGTGGATTCTGAAAGGCAGATGCAGGCATGTGATTAGACTCAATCTTCTTACGTGTTACTGTGTATTAACTAGAATACAATAGATGGGTTTGGTATTTCAGAATTGAATTCAGACCATCATGTGTGAGGATTTCTTTTCAGGGGTCTCAGGCTGCTTTGGATTCATGATCTCAGCATCTCATCAAACCAGAATGAGGAACATTGAGACCTGGAGCCTTCACATCTGAACACGAGTCGATGTACCAGGTGAACTTTGTCTTGTTCCAGCAGCTTTGAGCTCCGTGACTTGTTGACGCGACTGCAGCATTTAAATTTAACATCAAGATAAATTTCAAATGTGTTTGTAAGAAACTGAAAATCGAGGCTCCAGTCAAACAGTGAAAGCACCGGCTGATTTACTTAATTCACCAAATTACACCACACAGGCAAATAAAACTCCAGAGCCCGGGGGGGGGAAACACCTAAGAAGCAACTGAAGAGAATACAGTTTGTTATCTCTTCTCTCCAACAGTATGGAGAGACAACATAAACCTGTATGGATGAAAAGTTGTTCAGGGGGGCTCACAAAGGTAACTAACAAGTTGCATTCTATATAAATCTTAATAAACTATTAGATTATACTTTTAGAAGAGGAAGAAACTATAGAAAACTGTAGAAGTATGTAGGAGGCTTCATTTTATTATGAAATGTAAAAACCTTTTTTCTGTAAATGTGGGTATATTATATTATCTATCTATACAGTATATCAGTATATACACTACGATCCAATATACTCATGTAACACAATTTACAAGTTCAAAATTTATGTAAAACGTTTATTTTGTCTATAACACTAAAAGAATTAAAACATATTTTTCGCAGCATTTTATTTTATAGCTAATATATGTTACAGACGTTAAAGAATAAGCAAAACCTTCCGTCCGACCCAAGTACAGACCGTGCAGGTGCAGCGCTTCTGTTTGGTGGTGGCCACATGATGGCGCTCTTCAACTCTCTGAAGGCCCAGAAGCTGCTGAACAGCTTGATGATTGAATCACGTTTTATCAGATACGGGATATTATGGTCTGTTAAACCAACAAACCTCAGATGACCTTTTAATTACATGCAGGCTACACAGAACTATAACATTTCAGAAATCTGTCTCAAATATGAAACACAATCAGCATCAAACCAAATTCCTGATCAAAGGCACTTCAAAGCAACGTGGGTAGAACATTAGTCTCTTAATGCTGAAGCTGCTTAACGGGGAAGAAGAAGTTAATATGGAGGGACGGGACGGGGGGGGGTGAAGTTATTCCTCCCCACTGTCTGACCTTCGTGCTCCGATCTGTCGTTTCCTCCATTAGACGCAGCTCGTTACAGCTTTTGTTAAACCAATTAAAGAGGTGTTAATGGACGATGGAGGAGCCATTGGCATGAAAAACTGCCCGCAGAGAGAGGATATGACTGAATGTGAGTTTGGGAGGGGGGCCTTAAAGGAGCATTACACCAATCAGCTGCGTACTGAGAGGAGAGGAGGAGGCTTGGTGCGTCATGACCAAAATACCCAATCCCATACCAAATCCCTCAGAAAAGTGAGATTGTCTTACAATCCATTGCTCTGAGGTCCAGAGAACCTCCTTTTCATAACACGTGTCCTCAGTTGAATGTTTATCATACTGAACACAGGAGGGAAAACATTTCATAAACACGTTTAACCATTTCTCTTTCTGAAGCTGCACAGGTTTGATGCTGTGTCACCTTCCACATCGTGAAATCGGCAGATTAAGGCTTAAAGTATGTGAAGTCACGACTGAAAAAAACTGGTATCATCTCCCAGACTGATCTCTGACCATGGGAGAAATCCTTTAATCGTCTATTTGAGGACGTGGAACCCTCTGAAGGAGTAAAGATATGTGGTCTCTTATTGCTGACGCAGGAACTGAAAGACAAGTTCGTCTGTAAACTGTAAAAATAAAACGCAGTTTTGGCTTTGACGCAGAACTAAAAGAAACCCGTGTATTCACATGTGACGTTTCCTCGGTGATAATCAAGCTTCTCCTGCGTGTTAGTGCGTCAACTTTCTGAGGATGTTTGAAGAGGCTGGAGGTCCGAGTTGATCAAGCTTTTATCTACAGCTGCTTCACTGTGCGGATGGAAAAAGCTCGTCTCTTTCAGGCCTAATTACATCATTACAGACACTGAGGTGTGAGCTCATTCCGCGTGTTAATCGACTTCACAGCCTTTTGCAAACAGGCGATAATCGTGGAGTCTTTTACAGGTGAAGTCCTGCGGAGAGTCTGATTGACGATGTTGGTGAATTTCTGTCTCGGAGCTGCAGCTGAAACATCACGATGAAGACGAGGATGGTCATTCTGAGGGTTTGAGGAAGAGAAAAACAACCCAGCACAAACCAAATGTCCTGAAGACGCAGATTTCCATGAAGGCAACACAACTGGACGCTGCAGAAATCTATATCATAAATGTTCACATCTAACAAAGTCGCTGTTTTCCCACATTGAATCGCTGGTTTAACACTCGACCCTTTCTGCCCGGTACCTCTGCTGCGTGTGCGCGCTGATGTTCCTTCCTGTTATTTCTTATTTCTTTTTTTTCTCACCGTCTAATCCCATCGACCTCCCGCCTGCGCATCAATTACATCTCCATTGAGCGGCCATTAGGCAAAGGCATTGACATTCACAGGCCTCCGTCTGCTCCGGGGCCTGATGTGTATTCGGGCCCTGTGCATTACACCGGGATTACATTATTTATTGTTGTGCTGTTTCCCTGACGCGTCGGGTCGCGGAGAAAGCTCTCAGCCAGAGGAGGCCGGTCCTTTTTAACCGTTCCACATTTTACGCACAAATTACGCACAGGAGAATCCGGCTGAGCCAAATGGAACAGAGCAAATTGTTGTTGATTGAAAAACGCGCGTTCCTTTACGCAGCAAACACAGTCTGTCTGTTTATTCTTTAAGTTTTAATATTGATCTTATTTCACTTTTTGGTGCAGCAGGAACACACTAGGCAGGGGGGGGGAAATCAGTTTTTTAAATTACTCTGGGAATGTGGCGGTGGGAACTGAAGGGGTTTGCATTTTTCTGATTAGGATCTCTGATTATCTGATTCTTGTTTTGATAGTCAAATATTCGTGGTTCTTCATGACTATCAGGAAAATATTTGACTATCAAAGCCCAGAATCTGAAATAAGTTTGGCGGTTATTACAATTAAGCCCCGGGAGGAACGTGTTAAAAGGCTCAGGGCCCCAGAGAAGTGATAGCCGGGGGAATTAACCACTTTCACACCCCTGGACGCAGACACACACACACACACACACACACACACACACACCTCAAAAACTCACTCCACACCCCCAATCAAACTCTACAGTAGATCTTTGCCAAATCAAACGAAACATCCTGTTGATCAAGACTTCAGGGCAAAACTTCACTTTTTCAAGCACCATTTATTTTTATTTCCAACAAACTACAGATAAATTGGAATTAATAAATAAATAAAAAGTTGTTTTTGTTTACTTGAATTACATGATTCCTTTTTTTTTAATTCTGTTTCTATCTATTGACCAAACACGAGTTTTACATCTGCAGTTATTCACCCTCTGACCATATTAACACCTCCCTGAAGTTCACTTAAAAAATAAAGCGCTCATGGCTGTTCCTGAAAACCCTGTGAGACAGTCAGTGGTCCGGGTGGCCCCGGTGCAGCCGCAGGGCCAATATACAGCACGCCAGGGGGCCATATCGGCCTTTTTGCAGGGCCCTTCCAGGATCCTAACAACGTATTCAAATGTGAGGAGCTGGGCGGGACCTGGTGGCTCCGTATAAGAGGAGCGCGTCCAAGTTTCTTTACTGTATTTGCGCGCTACAGCTCCGCCTGCGTCCCGAGGCCCCCGGTCCACCGAGAGAGACACGGGACAGACGCTGCTGAGACTTAACGAGTCAGCTTATGAAACGATGGATGAGTGACAAATAAGAAATATTGACTTTACTATTCCAGGAGCAGAACGTCTCTTCACTTTTTATTCCTCTCCGGTTTTTCCTTTTTGGTTCGAGATCTTTTCTCCTTCGTTCTTGGGCAAAGGAGGAAAATCTACGTCTGGGTTTTCCCCTGAAATCTTCAAACTCTGCGACGGATTTTATATTTATTTTTAATTTGTTTTTTAAAGAAATAGATTTTTCCCTCAAACGTCTCAGAGATAAGACTTCATCCTCCAGAGGTTTGTGTTGGGGATGTTGAGTTCTGTGAAGATGGAAACCCATGATCTGCCAGAGTGGAATACTTTCTACAGCGAGGCCAGCGAGGTAAAGACGCTTTCACACATAAACACAACTTTAAAACTAGAATGTGTTGTATGAATATGAATCTCGATGTCTTCGTGAAGTAGGTCTGTGTCTCACTTTCTTTCTGGAATCAGGTGGAAAAGTCGTGACAGATTTTTATTTGCGCACAAAAAAAGCTCGAGTCTGCTCGTATTTTAAAACAATATTGAAAAAGACTTAATATTAAAACCTTAAACTTCCCTGGAAACTATGTAGGAGTAGAATAAGCATTAAAATAAACGTGTGATAAAATAAGAATTAATGTGACGAAGGACGAAGGAAAATTATCATTTGAAAAAGTTCCAACAGTTTTATAAAATAAATCAAATACAAACTATTTAAAATCATTGCAGCAACAGTTACTAATAATCTGAAGCAAATAAAACAATAACTTCAACTTTTAATTATTTATTCAAAGGTTTAAATTGTAGGCTTAAAACCTTTAGTATATATTTTGAATAATCATTATTCTGAATCCTCCTCCTCCTTCTCTCATTGTGTCGCAGCCTAAATGTTTTAATTCAGTCAGAGTTAATTTTATCAGCAGCTTCAGTTCTCACCTCAGTTCGACCTGATGAAATTACTGAGAAGAAAGAGTCTGATAATATTTAACCAACGATCAGTAAACGAGCCGAGATACCTCCTGTCCCCCTGTGGATTTAAAAAAAAAACGAACTTTATCTTGAAGCTTTTGCAGATTTGATTCAAAGAGATAATTTGTGCAATTTAACACTTTTTCCCGAAACATAATAAATAGAGAATGGAATAATAAAACTCCTCCATTTGATCTCGAATGCTGGACAACATGTTTTTTCCACGGGAGCAGTGGAGGAGGCCGTCTGAACCCAGAGGCACCATGACGCGCTTTTACGCATTTTCAGGTTAACATCTCCGTGTGAAATCCATGTCCTCTCCGCTCACTGAGAGCTTCATTGTGCATTGATAAGACGTCTCCTTCTTCCAGTCGAACCGTTTTCTTTTCACATTTAACAGCAGATTTTAACCGAGAAAATAATTTAAATCAAACCGTCAGAACAGAACTCTTTCTGTGATTGTTTTTTAAACGATTACAAATTAAATTAAAGGTCAGTATTAGATTATTTTATTTATTATTTGACTAATTACACTGTTGAACTCTTTGTTGCATGTGTGTGATGTTTCTTGTGAGTAACCAGATGTTGTTTCTCTCTGTGTCCAGATGTATTCCTCTCCCAGCACCATGAACTCAGGTCTGGGCTCCATGGGCTCCATGGGCTCCATCAACAGCTACATCAACCTGAACCCAGCCACCGCCTCCCCTGCAGGCATGAACATGGCGTACCCCAGCTCCAGCCTCAGCAACTCCCCGCTGGCCTCCATGGGAGCCGGGCCCGGCCACATGTCCCTGTCCCCGGTGGCCTCTTCCCTCAGCACGAGCTCTCTGACTCAGCTGGGCCCTGCTGGTTCCAGCTCCCTGGGCTCCTTGTCCCACTACCAGAACATGGGCCAGTCCATGAGCCAGCTGGGATACCCCTCGACTGGGACCCTGAGCCGGGCCGGGCCCAAGGAGATTCCCCCAAAGCCCTACCGGCGTTCCCTGACCCACGCTAAGCCGCCATACTCCTACATCTCCCTCATCACCATGGCGATCCAGCAGAGCGGCAGCAAGATGCTCACCCTGAACGAGATCTACCAGTGGATCATGGACCTGTTTCCCTACTACCGCGAGAACCAGCAGCGCTGGCAGAACTCCATCCGCCACTCGCTCTCCTTCAACGACTGCTTTGTGAAGGTGGCTCGCTCGCCAGACAAGCCGGGCAAAGGTTCATACTGGACTCTGCACCCACAGTCAGGCAACATGTTCGAGAACGGCTGCTACCTGAGGCGCCAGAAGCGTTTCAAGATCGAGGACAAGTTGGCAAAGAAAGGAGGCAAGAGCCAGGAGGGGGGCTCAGGGAAAGGAGGCCACAGCGGAGATCACCTGGGGGAGGATCACAGCCCCACAGGAGGATCAGAGGGAGCTGACTCCGCTCACTCAGACAACTCCCACCCGGGCTCCTCAGATGACCAGCCGCACCCCCGAAGCTCCCTGCTTCCACTAGACTGCCCCGTGCTGTCCTCCTCACACCTCCACAGCCCACCAGTCTCCCTGCCTCCATCTTCCTCGACCTCCTCCTCCATCCCTCCATCCTCCTTGTCCCTCTCTGGCACCTCCTCTTCTTCCTCCAACCCGCTCCTCCACTCCCATTCCTTAGTGGGTAGCACCCACCTTCTGCCCAGTGCCATGCAGCAGCACATGGACCTACAGAGCGACGCCCTCAAGTCCCTGGACCCCCACTACAACTTCAACCACCCCTTCTCCATCACCAACCTCATGTCCAACGAGCAGAAGATGGACCTCAAGTCCTACCAAGACCAGGTGATGGCCTACAACAACTACACTGGCGCCTCTCCTGTTGGAGCCAAGCAGATCTACGACAGCCCGGGGCCGGTGGCCATGGACTCAAGTGCTTATTACCAAACTCTGTACAGTCGCTCGGTGCTCAACGCCTCCTAATGTGGACACACACACCTGGTGAGCCAAGATGGAGACTTCTCTTTTTCTCTGCCTTTTCTAAAATGGACACCCTAGCTCTCTTTATTCTCCTCTTCCTTTCTCTCTCTCCCTCTCTGGCTCTCGTCCAGCGGCCTTGAAAGAGACTCACATCTAAAATGGCCGCCGTGTTTGAGGGACCAAAAGAAGAGGGTTTTTTTTGTTGCTTTTACCAGCTTCTGATGAACGTGGAATAATGGGTTTGGTTACATGGAGGAAAGAAAAGTGAAGCTGGACGTTGAGAAGTCTGAACTGACGATGAAGACATTTGACCCGTCTGTGTGCTCAGTCGACGCAGACGTCAGATTCCGTCGGAGCTCTGTGCTCGGCAAAATTGGCTTTGTACAAAATGTAAATAGAACTAATGTGGGGAAAAAGGATATTTGCATTTATTTATGAAGGGAATAAATTTTAATATATCTTGTAAAGTGCTCTGTCAGCCAGTTACAACCCAAATGTGAGGAAAGAAGAAGTTTCAGGTTACTGCTTCAGGCAGGTGTTACTGCAGCGGGAGACAGTTTAGTACATTTTTCGTTTTTGTTACAGCTTTTCACATTATGTTCCGTCAGGCGTCCGTCAATGTAAACGTAGCTCGTGAAGTCTTTACTTTCCCGAAAAAATGATTTGTAGTTTCTGTTTGATATGAAGAAAAAAAAAAGCCATTTCATTGTTGCTGGAGCACAAAGGAGACAGAAAAAAACAATCTGCAGCCAGAAGGAAAGAGGCAAAGAGACTGTGGTAAAAAAAAATACTAAAAAAATAAGCATGTTGTGTTTTCTGTTTCTGTCCGAATCATTTCCTGTTGTAACGTATACGAGAGCATTGGAGCTAAATGCTTCGCCACAGCCTGTAACATTCAACAGTTGGCGGGTGAGGTGCATGGGGGAGTTCAGTCAGTTACTAAAGCAGCGGAGGGGAGGAGAGATGCACTATGGGAGGATTTACATACAGTACTTTGCACTATGGAGCTCCCACTGGTCAGGTGGGCTGATAGTGTGTGTGTGTGCATGTGTGTGTGTGTTACAACAATACTTAGAGCGACCCCTTGCACCGTCAATGCATCGGCTCAATGGGATCAGTGTAACAATGTCCGAGGGCGTGGATTAACCCTCGCTGTCTTCAACTGCCGGTCTGATAAGAGATCGATGTATCGATGATCTATTGAAGGATTACTCAGAGGACGCACAAGTTTCAGGTCACACGACGGCGTCCTTTGTGTGGAGCATATTTTAGTTCATGTCTTTCTATTTAAGCTATGGTCCTTCTCGAACTTTGAACGTGTGCTGATATAATATATTGTTGTTTTTTGTTGTTGTTGTTGGTTTAATTGTGATGAAAATGATTTATGTTTCATTTTTCTTATTAAAAAGGCAAAATATGTGGGGAGAAAAAAAAAATGTGCGTTTGTTTTTCTTGTTCCATCTATTTGCTCGACAGGGGCGGCAACAGGGATTGAGGGGCCTTGTGAAAAGATATGACAACAGGCCCCTGTCACCACCCAACACGCCCCCCTCCCAAGAATTAAAGTGTTATAGATTCAATTTAGTGTTTATAGTTTGATATTTTAATTAGTAAACAGGTGTATAAAGAATTATTATATTAATGATGGTAGGTTAATAAGAAATGATGTGTAATAATTGATTGGGGCCCTTGTCAGTTACAGGCCCCTAGAATCATCTCACCCCCAGTAGGGCCTCTAAAGTAATTTCCTTTTTCACAGATATTGATTCGGTCTCTTTTTAATAAGACAAATTTGATTTACATTTGACAAGATATTACATAGAAATAAAAAATAGGTATTTAAAGGTTTTAAGAAAATTAGCATATCGTTACACAACTAGCTTTTGAAAATCTCTTAAAGGATTAAAGGTGAAGTCATTGTCGTCATATTCTACCAACGGCTTGGTTAAAAGCAGGAAAACGTCTCGATCACGCAGTCAGGGTTAAGTCGACGACACGTCTCGCTCAATCAATCAGTCTTTTTCTTTCACCTGGCTGGCGAGGCCGTGCTGCAGGAATAGCAGAGCCTTGTTGAAACAGCTCCTGACCAAATGACTGTGGTGTGTGACATGTCGGACTGGTAGACTAAACACGGCTGGATCACACTGAGAGCCTCAAAGCAGAGCTCTGCACAGACAGCATCACACACACACACACACACACACACACACAGACACACACACGCACAGCAAGACCCGGACCAGTCCAAAAGGGACTGACCTGCCTCTGGCCCACCGCTGGAAAAACAAGACCAGAGACAAATAAATAAAACAAAAACATGCAGAACAGAAGCAGAATATTTTTCTCTTTAATCTTCACTGTGTCCGCTCGTCTTCAGCGCCTCCTCTGACCAATCACAGGCTTTTCTGCTCACCCCAAATAAAACTGCAGACGTGAAATTTAACAAATTTCTCTAAACATGTCAAAGACACTTTCGGACTGAAAAGCAAGAAAACAGCAGCTGAAATATGGAAACCTGCAGAATAACAGTTTTATGAAAGTCCTGATCCTTATTTCAAATGTTGCAGACGATGAATTCATGATTAAAAACATTGTTCAGTTCACAAATTAACCAGCGACACAGTGACGACTCGCTAACATCCGCAGATACATAAAAAAAATATGTATTGATCTTGGTTCCTGCAGCTGCCACTCCCTGGCCTCCTGCTCTGGCGACAGGCCTCCTGTCTCCTTGTCTACCTGTCGCCTATCTACCTGCCTGTCTGTCTGTCTACCTGTCGCCTGTCTGTCTCCATGTCTCCGCTCAGCCTGGTTGCTGAAGCCGGCCCCGTGTTGTGGGAGTTGTCACGTATTTGTCGCTGCCTTTTCTTTCCTGTCACGTCAAACCCGGCAACCACAACGCCTCAATGCTTCCAAAATACAGACAACGGCAATATGCAATCTCATAAACACAAGCACACAAACACATCCAACGCACACAAACACACACAAAATGTGATGATTGACCCCTGTTTCAATCAATGAGCTGTGATGCTGCAGAACTTACAAGGGTTCTGTCCATGCAGGAAATAAACATCCGGATTATTTTAGCCTTTTTATGACACAAGATCAATAAACAGCCACAACACACATTCAAAGTAGGCTCAAAATGGTCCTCACAAAGATATCTGTACATGAGCACATGCACGCACACGCACACACACACACACACACACACACACACACACACACACACACACACACACACACACACACACACACACACACACACACACACACCTTAAAAATGGTCACCGGTTTATAGTTTAAGTTGGAATCTAAGGGAGTTCGTCACCTACACAATAGTCCCTTCAGAGCAGTTTGATAAGAGAGGTGCGCACCCGTCTGATATGGTCTCCACAGCTACAGAGACACACGCACACACACGCACACACGCACACACACACAGGTATGACTAACCTGGCCAACTCTAAAATGTCACTCTGATACGTCCCCTGGCAGAAATCAGGTGACCACGCTGATAGTGGTCACATTCAGTTCTCATGAAGGAAAACAGATTCCAGTCTCCGCACAGGGAACAAACACTGAGGTTTAGAGGCAGCAACAATGCAGCAGGAACTGGAACAATTACAGCCCCAAAATAAATGTGAGCGTGACCCTAACATCTGTAACCTCTTGGTTTCCAAACGCCAGACTCTTAGAAAAGAGATACCAGCAGCTGATAACAGTCTGAATGTCACAATAAAATAATCTCCTCTCGCAAATGCATCCAGTCAGTTTCTGGGATTAGAAGTTTGTTCCCAGCATTTTTCATTCATGTTTGAGCAGATGTAACACAGTCACTAGGTGAAGGGGGGGAAATACATATTTGGCAAATCACTGCATTAACTATGCTGTTTATTTAACATTAGCGTCACTCATTTACTGCACATTTAAAACTGGTATAAGCAAATTAAAAAAAAATCATAGTGGGAATATTGGGGGAGTTCACAAGTAAACCACAGCAGAAAGAATAGTGAGAATATGCACATTTATCGGTATCGGATTATCTGCAGGTAACAAGGGGAGCCTGGTCAAGTTTGGGAAATGTTTTTATAGAAAATAAACTTTGGTGAAATGATTCACAGATGATCAAAATCAAGTTTAGAAAAGTTCATTGAAGATCTGTGACAGGACGCAAACTCCCATCCTGTGCATGGAAGTAAAGAACTGCAACGAAGAAAAGAAAGAAGTCGTCCGTCTTCGTTACTTCAACTAATTTCAAAGATGGCGGCGATGGATGTTGGGCCTCAGAAGAGTAACTGATTCTTGAAGCTGTAATAAATTACTGCAGAAGAAGAGAAACCAATTAAACTCCATCAATGTGACCCAATTGGCTTAAGTTTACTCAACTTCTTTCTTAGGCTAAATAATCTATATTCAATTACTCATGTAACTTTTCTGTTGCGTTCACACGTTTGTTCACATCGACAGAAGAAGGCGTGAAGTGCTGTTTGAAGTGAAAACAGTTTGAGTTGGAAAGTTTCCTCCAGATAAGATCTTGAGGCTTTTGCATAATTAGTGGCTCAGCTTTGAAGAGAGAGTCTCCAAAGGAAGTAGGTTCGGCCGTCAGGTCAGTGGGAGGAGGCCACTGGTGTCGTCCTCACTGAAGAGGATATTTGCCTCCTGAGGTGCAACAGTCTCTGAGTTGTTGAACACTTGATGACAGCTGCCCTCAGGCTGCGGCTGGTCACAGCCAGCGGCCCGACGACTGAGACACCTGCACAAAGAATGACTGTGCCCAAAGGGAAAGAGCTCACAGGCAAAAATAAGATGAATTTCCTTCTGCTGCTTCCTTATCTGTCACTTTTCACTTCAGCACATTGCATGGCAGTTTAATCTGCTGCACGCTCCGTGGCTCCAACACCGTTAAGGTTAGGAACCGTTAATCCAGAGTAGAAGCAAAGTGAAGCAAGACAATGACGTAAAAGTGGCTTTTACGGTTTTGACTCGTGTCCGTTTCTTTGGAAGCAAGATTACGCAAAAAACACTGGATTTCCACAGAACTACGAGTCAGAGAAAACCTCATCGAGTTTTGATGTGGGGCAGATCCAGAATAATTCTTGATTAAAAACAATCAGCCACATTTAGAGGACTGATATTTATGCGGGTGTGACATTTGGTGCAGACTGATTGAATTGAAGGCGACTGTTGGGCTTTGGCAGTGGTACGCACTCTTTTTTAATTCAACAGGTGTTTGATTCTGATCTCCTCCCAAAGAAAGAGAGAGAGAAAGAAAGAGACCAAAGGGAGAGTGAAGGGTGGTGCATGTTTTCAAGATGTGCAATGCAAATGAGGCAGTGCATCCTGGATCCTGTTAGGTGGATGTACTGTTTACTTTTGTTATTGCCTGAGGAGAGGGAGGGAATGACGGAGAGAAAGAGAGGGAGAGAGAGCGGGAGAGAGAGAAGGAGAGAAGGAGGGGAGCATTTTCAGTTCAGCCCTCAGGTCATACTCTCCCTTTTCTGAAAAATAAATTGGTTGGATGACAGAGAAGTCAGTTGGTCGGGAGGTGAGACAGTCTGTCATGAACCTCGCAGCAAATTTACACTTTTATGAACAAATTGAAAAGGTCTATTATCCGTACAGGACTCTATGTGGACTCCACCGTGCACATGCAACCTCAAACTAATAATAATGATCATCAATTATTTCTGTTGCCCTCATTTACATATTCAGCTCAAATTTGAGCCAGAAGAAATTTAAGAAGCAGAAGAAAGAAGAAAGTAAGACACATTTTTAATGAGACAAAGAGATATGAATTCAAAATAATGCAATTTGTAAGCAAAGACAGAAAGAAAGGGTCAGATTGAGCTGCAGCTAATAAACATGGAGGCTGAGAGACAGTTGGGCAGTTAACAGAAGCTGTAAAAAGGCCATCAGAGAGACAGTGAGACAGAGAGACAGTGAGACAGTGAGACAGTGAGACAGAGAGACAGAGAGAGAGAGAGACAGTGAGACAGAGAGACAGTGAGACAGAGAGAGAGAGACAGAGAGAGAGAGAGACAGTGAGACAGAGAGACAGAGAGACAGAGAGACAGAGCAACAGAGAGACAGAGAGACAGTGAGACAGAGAGACAGAGAGACAATGAGACAATGAGACAGTGAGACAGTGAGACAGTGAGAAAGAGAGACAGTGGGACAGAGAGAAAGAGAGAAAGAGAGACAGAGAGACAGAGAGACAGCGAGACGGTGAAACAAAATAATCAGGCAAATTTAGGGGACTTGGATTTGGATTTTGTAATTGTCATCATATAAAACATGATTTAAAGTTACCAATAGCAAAAAAATGTACTTTCAACGTACAATATACAACTTCAGCTTCGAGGGGTCACTCAATTAAAACAATATCAAAAGCCTAGTTTGATGACATCATGAGGCAGAGTGGGATCATGGGAGTTGTTGTTCTCAGCATTACTGCAGCTGGCCAACTGGCGAGAAGTTGTCCCTCAGTCGTACGTCGTTTGTTCTGGAGGTTTTAGCAGAGACGGGCGAAGCCGCAGGTAAAGACGATGTGATGCAATCAAAAGGTGATGAAAATGAAAGATGTTAATAAAAGAGTCAGGAAGTTATTAGGACAGACCGACAGACCGACAGACCGACAGACCGACAGACCGACAGACACTAAGCGCCACTGGACAGCAGAGGAGCAGATAAGCAGGTTGGACTTTGCTCCCTCAGCTCTGGGTGTTGCAAAGAGGCCTGAGATAAAACTGCTGGCCTGCGAGAGGAACACAGAGGAGGCTGCTGATTACATTTAACCTGACTGTGTGTGTGTGTGTGTGTGTGTGTGTGTGTGTGTGTGTGTGTGTGTGTGTGTGTGTGTGTGTGTGTGGAGGGACAGTATCGATCAAACCAGGGCCATCGACACATGGACGCAACAGGCTAAAAAACAGACACAAAAAAAGAATGGCCAGGCTGCCTCTGTGCTATTGAGCAAGCAAGAGGCAAGAAGAAGCAGTGGAGCAGGTTTGTAAAGAAAAAAGATGCAGAGCCTAATCCCTGAGTAACGGCTCAGATGACGCATCGTAAGCTTCGTAAACGTTAACTCGCGCCCCGGAGCCACAAATGTACGACTTCAGCTGTGTGCGAAGGTATTAAGTTCTATGAAAGAAATAAAATGTACATTCATCCAGCTTTAAGTGTAAAGTGATGTTTATATGATCCCCCTGATGAGTTAAACTATGTCACAAAACAAACGGTTTACCTGCGGTTTACCCTCTCGACCGCAGCGGACTTTCCAAAACTGACTTCTGTGTATCCTTAAGCGTAAGTCTAGTTCCCACTGTACGATTCCGACAAGTTTTGAGAGTTGCAGACAAAAGCCCCTGATCAGCGCTTGATTGGCAGTCGCTGCCTACGAAGGTCGGGGTAGCACTAACTCAGCTGATATGAACGGCATCAGGCTCGAGTCAGGTCAGACCCAGTTTTCTCTCGGACTCGGAGATCGGCTTGATTTCCCTGTGCTGTTGCTTTGTGAACAACAACAACGGCGGCGATATGCCAGTTTCTCTACGTTTGGTTCGCACTTCTAGGTCTAATCACAAGTTTAGCATCAACCACATTACATGGACCACATCTTCCCTCTGTGGTATTTAAAGGAGCTTTGGTGTAGACTGTATCGCCCCCTACTGGCCCGGTAGGTTTTTAGTGTTCTCAGCTGGACGAAGATATTTGTAAAACGAATGGATGGAGATTTTTTTTTTCAAACAGAGCAGGACATATTTGTTAAAAAACAATATCGGCAGTAGTGAAGACAAAGTCTCGGTATAATTTTTATAATTTCTTCTTCCTGTTCTAATTTTACTTCCTCATTTCCCTTGGCTGCGTCTCGTGTGTTTGCACTGACCCAGTTTCTCCTCAGGAATCACTAACAGCTCCATCTTATCTTATCTCTGTGTAGCATTGTTTCTGTTGTGATCACACAGCACCTGCCAGGTTTGTCAAGTTTAATCTGCAACATGACACACTGTGGATTTCAAAATAAAAGTCACGTGTTTTCTTGTTTGAAAAGTATCCGACTGTTTCACAAGGCATCGTCTTACACCGAGCGTCCTGCAATAAGAATCTGACTCATCAGAAATTAAAATACTGGTCAAACTCCCTTTCTGTGGTTTCAGGATGTTTAGATATGCAGCGGAGGGGGTGGGAAGTTCAATATCCTCGGGACTTTGTACTATTGTCTCCTTCTCGTGTGTCTCTGAGAGCCTCAGGTTGGATTTTATGACGTCGGGAGCTGAGCTGCGGCGCTGAGGGGAAACCCCAGCACGACCGCTTTCCGATCACTTAAATAAACCACGATCAACCAAATCAGGGGATATGAGGCCGTTTCAAACCAACTCTAATCACAGTGTCACTTCGCCCCAGGTAAAGCTAATACCGCTGGAATCCCACTGGTGCTGGCTAAATGCCCATACCATTCACACTCAGAGGACAAACCCTTGAGCAAGGCAGAAACCACATTTTATTGACTTTATTAGGTGAATTAAGGTTTTAACACACTTTTCGAATCATACTCCTGATTCCACACAAAAAAGAAAAAGCTGCTGGTTGAGCGGATGATTAGAAGACGAGAGACGATTCCGCACCTGCAAAGGTTTTATCTTCGGAAAATCAAACAAAGCTCGAAGTCTTTTTATGACTATTTATCCTCAAAACACGTTGGAGACATTTTAACACCTCAGTACATTTAACTGCCAATCAGTTGTTTGTACAGTAAAGGTACATGTATGTTTAACCTCAGATACAGAAACAGATGGAGCCCATTGTCTGTACTCTGCGTTCACTTCGCCTGTATTTGTATACGTCTTATGACAGCTTACGGATACGGATACGACACGAGAAAGACATTTCAACGACGGTGATAGATTTACCGGACAGACTAAAGCAGTTGATAAGAAACTAATGGCGTCTGTATGATGTTGCTTTCTTGAGACGTTATTATCACGACCTCCACCATCGTCGCTATTTGTTTGTTGTTGTCAGAATCTCTCGACTCTGTGCTGACTCTGTGGATGTATCTATGCCTACGTAAAGGACTCATGAAAGAATGTGGGAAGTTTTTTGACAGTTACATCGTTTGACGCATTTTTTTTAATAAGTAAAGAAAACATAAATGAGCCTTTACTTCCTTTACTTTACTGGACTTCCTGCTAAAGTCCGTAACCGTTCAAAAAAAGTTTCACGATGCTAATGAAACCCGGAGAACTCCTCTTTTGGTCGGACTACATTTTGTGATCTGGTCTTATAACTTTCTCCAAGTTTTGGAGATGTCTGGAGGAGCTCTACAAACATGTAAAAATTCATTCGTGTGGAGGCGTCGAACCAACACATATCTTTGGCGGCTCGATTGTTATAATACTTCCCAAAATGTTTCATTCAGCCAAAACAAAAGAGTTCGGACCTGAGGCAGAGTGGACGTCCCATTTCCTCAGAGCTGCTTTAAATTTGAACAAACCGAGAAGTGGACAGTGACAGTTTCAGGACAGTGTGAGGAGACATAAAATGTCTACAAGTGTGAAGAGACCTTCAGGAATGTTCTCCAACATCTGGAGAGCATATGTTGGGTCACACAGTGAGTGTGTGTCTGTGAGTGTGTGTGTGTGTGTGTGTGTGTGTGTGTGTGTGTGTGTGTGTGTGTGTGTGTGTGTGTGTGTGTGTGTGTGTGAGAGAGAGAGAGAGAGAGCTACTGGCTAGACCTTAAGACAACACTACTTGAACTGACATGACAACTACCACTGTCCACTGCCTTGTAAATCACACACACACACACACACACACACTCTCACACACACACTCACACACTCTCTCACACACACACACACACACAGCTGGATGAAGACAGTGGGTGTTCATCCTTTGCCAAATGACAGGATCTGATGGAGGAATGTGTCGGACTGTTCTGTTGAACCTGGCTCTGCTCGAGCATCGAACCCGACCTGACGCTGGGTGAGAAGCAGCTTGAAATCAATTTGGCCGAGTCAGACTCTAATTTCTAACTTGTTCTGTTTTCAAGTTTGTTTTTTCTACTTGTGTGAGTAGACGACATTTCTTCTGTCCGATGTCCGGCCAAGTTTCTCTGAGACGTTTATGGGTTTATCTTGTTTTATAAAAACAGATCGAGAGCAGCAGGAGGCCGAGTCTGAGGTTTGAACACCGTCGACAACTTTCTACCAGAAAGCCCTTTTCTGAAATGTCAATCTCACCTCGTTTAATTAAAGGTTGAAGTAAAGAGAAGAAAGAGAAAAAGCAGTGAGACAGTCAGCTGGATTAGATAATTAAATAATTGATTCATCTGTTTAATATTTACTCAACAAATATGATTGTTAGTTCAATAGGAAAATCTGAAAATAGTTCAACATGCCAATAAAAACGTCTAAAAATTTCAGAAACACCAACAAATTGTTTGATTTGTTCGACCAGACGTCATAAATGAATCAACAAAACAATCATTTATAATCAAAAGAATATATTTTCTTCAAAACAACAAATGGATGAGTATAAATAGATTTAGAATAAAGGTAAAAGTCGATCTCCAATCACCTCCTAATAACATGATGTGTAATTTCATCTCATCTCTGTGACAGAATCTTGAAGCTCACTCTGAATATATATATTTTATAATTAATGCGATTTTAAACGTTGCTGATGCTGAATTCTTTTCTGGGACCATCGAGCCGGAAACTCCAGCTTCGTATCAGATGATTAAAAACACAGAGAAGTTTCTCTGGATCGTCTCATAATCTCATGGATGATTTCATCTCTTGGCAGTGGGGCAGGTGTAACTGACCTCCGTTGCCATGGTTACATCGATAACAATGCAGCGAAGCTCGTGGATCGGTCACGATTGGGTCATGAAAAGATCATCGTAAAAAGAACTTCCTTAAAGTTAGAGGATATTCATTAACATGGTCACAATATTAAACACGGAGTCACTTATAACTAATGAAAATACATTTGATGAAGGAACTGAGGAGGATTCAGGTTCGATGATCGGCCTGAGTGAGTTTAACCTGAGGAACGAGTCAACGTAAAAAAAACATTCACAGACACAAACTATTCATTTGACCAAATCGTGCAAATCAAAAATATGAATGAGACTTGGCTCAGACTGGATCTGTGTGCGAGGACGCAGCCGTATGGTGAGGAAGGCAAATATCCTCATTGACACTGATTATTTGCTGCAAATATTTGCTGCGAATCAGAGAATTAATCTTTATTTACAACGCAGACAATCTCTGATTGTTTAATATTATGCCAGTTGAAAACCAAATTTACTTTCAGAGATTTTTTTTAATACAGTGGGAGAATCGCTCAGTGTCAGAGAGCGAAGAAACTTCTTCTGTGTGACGGCCCAGAGGCTCAGAACTCACCAAGAGGAACCAAACAAAACACTGTTCAGCTACACACATGCATGTGCAGTATTAGACAGTGAGCTGGTGCATTAGAGTGTGCACACATGTATGTACTCCACTTTAAACAAACCTGCCAGGCACACTTCTCTTTGACTTGTTTGATCAGGTTCTTCTTTTCCATTTTCAGTAATAGGCTTTTATCTCCTTGATAGAACATCCACATTGAAGTGAATCCGCATTCTGAAAGTTTCCCCTGAAGGAGCCTGTGACACACACATACACACACACATACACACACACACACACACACACACACACACACACACACACACACGGACATCATGCCCTGCAGTTATCTTATCAGTCATCACAGGTGTGCATGTGGAAGGGACCCCACCCAGTACTGGTTTCTTGTTAAGTGCGGATACTTGTGTGCGAGTGTGTATGTGCGCACATCTGCGTGTTTGACTCTACAGTGCAGTGTGTGTTTATGCATATGTGACTGTTCCACAAGTGCGTTAATACCCACATTAACATGCATGCATATTGTAAGTCTGTGTCAATATACAGTGGGGGTTGGGGGGGGGGGGGGTTAGAATCCCACTGTAACTCATTAAGTATCAAAGGTTTTTCAGTCAAGTGATTTAAAGAGTCGGGAATCAAACATCAGGCTGAAATGTGCAGATCTGGTTTTACCTCCACTGGACGGCCGATTTGAAGATATTTGGTTAAAACTAATTTACTTTGATTAACTTGTCAATACGACACATGCACGAGAGTTAAACACCCGGATTTGAACCTGACGGTCGACCCGGGCCGCTCTGTGTGGAGTTCACATGTTCTTTGCGTGTCTGCCAGTAATCCAGCTTCTCTCCCACCGTCCACAGACATGAGCATTCATTGGAGACTCTACATTTCCTGCAGGTTTGGAATGTGAGTGGGAAAGGTTGTTCACCGTCAACTGGGATTGGCTTAAACTCCCCCTGGGAACCTCAGGATAAGCGGTATAGATAAAGCATAGATGGATCACTGTTGGTACGTTTACGTCCTGCCGTCCACTGCCGTCGTCAGTCCCAACATCTGGACAGAGACAGTTTTAGGTTTTAAAACGACATTTAAAAAATACCACTGTGGAAACACAAGGTTTCACCGTTTGTGTTTTTGTGGTGAAACGTTTGACTCGTTTGATAAAACTAGTCCGACTGTAAACAGTGTACGACGATTGGCCCAGGTATCCTGCCTACACCCAGAAATATTAGCCGCAGCGCTCAGAGGCTAATTCATCATCAGTCGACAGCTGATGGCTCAGAGATTATTAATTATTAATGCACAGATAAAAATCGGTGCATTAAAAAAAGAGTCTAAAAGTGATTTTAAACAACAACGCCAGTAACAATTGAGAAGTTTGCTCCAAATCTAGAACTCGGCTCTTTATTGGTAAATAAGATCGTGGAAAGATGTAAAAATTAACTTTTTATTCGTTAGTTTCTGAATCTTCTTCATTGGATCTGTTCTCTTCCACCACTTCAACCAAAACAACGTGAAATCGAGCTGTTTTCTGGCCTTTGACTGAAGCTGCGGAGACAGTCACGCCACTGTGACAACTGCAGCCAGGCACTTAGAGTTCATTAGCTGTGTGTGTGTACAGCTGGATACACAAACACACACACACACACACACACACACACACACACGTAGAGGAGGAACAATATAACAGCTGGGGCTGTGGTCTGAAGCGCTGCCAAGACAAAAGTAGCCGAGAGGTTAAAGAAGCAGATTCAGGTAAAACTTCATTTAACTGTGAAACACTTTGTACTTTAATTTAAATATCTGCTGTGTTTACACTTTACACTGTATTAATTCTCTTTACATTGTATACGGGCTACCGTGTTTGTACTGCATTTACACTGATGTTTCCTATTGTTACCTTCCCACTTGCTGCTGTAACACTGTAATGTGGGATTAATTAAGGATGATCTTATCTTATCTTATCTTACAATCTGCAGACCAGCAGCGTGAATGATTCTCTTTGAGGAGAAGGTTTTAACCACAAAGTGTCTTGTGTTCATCAACAGCTGAGACTAGAAAAGCTTCTGGGTGAGAATAAACAAATTATATTAATACGAACATTAATATCAGATTAATAAAGGTTTCAGGAAACTTAAAGCAAGAAAACAACACAAACTCAAGATGCAATATGACAGAGCGTCTTCTCACCAAACTCACACAGTTGTTACAGATCTAATGTTAGACTTTGAGATCTTTAACGTCAGCCGGACTCAGGTCCTGCACCTGAACGTGTGAGTTCCACCTTCATCAGGCAGTTTGCAGATTCACTCATTAACGTCATCAGGTTTCCTTTCTGGGACGTTCGCCTCTAAAATCT
Organism: Verasper variegatus; assembly: GCA_026259375.1. Lineage (NCBI taxonomy): Eukaryota > Metazoa > Chordata > Actinopteri > Pleuronectiformes > Pleuronectidae > Verasper > Verasper variegatus. The sequence continues at coordinate 23,465,310 of CM048047.1, forward strand.
GAACCGGATCTAAATAAATACAACAAAATACATCAAATCTGAATGTGACAGACGTTGGGGGGTCAGTGGGTGTGTTGTGTGTCTCCGTGGCAATGGCAACACAAACATGCAAAAAGTGGAGAATTTCAAGTAAAGATCATATTAATCCACCCAGGCGTGAGCGGCCTCTGCACCTGTCGTCAGGTGAACAGGTGAACAGGTGAACAGGTCACTCCTGCTGTCAGGACGTGTACACACAGGGATGATTGACAGCTCTTGTATTACCTTTACCTGAAGAGGCGGGACAAGGGAGGAAATATGCCACAAATTGCGGGACGTGTTTTTTAAACCAATGGATTCATTAATTTATGAAGCTTTGAAAAAATATTTTACTTCTGCATACGTCAAAATTATTACGAAGAAAGAACTGATTTCCTGTTTTTGTTTTGAAAAACATTTGAGTTTTTTCAGTGTCCACAACCAAATTAATTAAATATTCACAAAAACACTGTGGGTACTGGATTTCCCCTAAAGTTACTGTCGTACCAAATCATATGTTACTTTCAAGAAGGAAACTTTCTCTGTAGTTATATAAAGTCTTATAGTTTAATGCATGCAGGAGTTAGTACCCCATCAACACACACACACACACACACACACACACACACACACACACACACACACACACACACACACACACACACACACACACACACACACACAGACATTTGGAGGTCCCTCTCACTTTCAACTATCTGTTACTGCAGCTGATTTGTTTTTTCACCTCCTCCAATCAGAGGCCCCCTGGCTAGGACCAATTAACAGCAAAACACACACACACACACATTACTATGCGATCTATGGCAGCACCCAGGTGTGGCAGATTAGTGACCCTCCACCCGCCTATTGTGCTGCCCCGATAACCGGGGGTAAAGATAACACCTACACACGAGAGTCACTTTGACGCAGCCTCTTCCAGGCGGGAATGTTGCACCTTTATTCTGCATCGTGGTTCTGTATAAAAGATACAGACGCACAATCCGGTGACACTGATGTTTCGCCTTATCGTCGGCAGTGGTTGTTAGAGAGTCTCTTACGTCACAAGAACGCCAGCATGCCATCTCAAAGTCACACCCTGAGGCAGCGCTATACCGTCTGTTTGCTTCACACATATGAGAATGTAGCAACCTTCACCTCCTGTTTCAGGGAGCAAGGAGGCGGATAAAATGCTTCCTGTGACGAGGTCAACCGCAGGGTGTTCAACTTTCCTGAACTTTGACCCAAACGCCTGCTTCCGTGTATCTGTTACAGTTCCCTAAAGAAGTAAAGACGAGTTTCTTAAAGACAATGCAAGAGAATCTCTGACTAAACCGACCTTCTTACACTTTCTGATCTTAATCTGCGTTTTTCTGAGCTACATGCAAATCCTGGTTCCAGAGGGTGGTGGTCATCCACCTGAAGCTATGTGGCAACTGCCAAAAACCAAGGAAGAAGAACCTGCTTGTTCTACATGTACGGCACCGCTTCATCATCCCGAGATATTTGTAGTCTTTTGTCTTTCAATCCTGCGGAGGAATCTCCTGCTCACACGTTCTCCAGAGTCTGCAGTTTGTTACCTCCTGCTGCACCAGCCCTCACCTGAATCCTGCAGATATTTGCTGCTGTTGTGAAAGTGTCTATGCACAGAACCTCCTGCTGCGAACCTCCTGCTCGCTACAGGTGCCAAACTCAATTTGTAATATTTCATGTCTTTGTGATATTTCCAAATCTGCTGATTTTGTTTTTGTTGAACTTGTGTACAGACGACTGCCTCTGTACCTGGAGTTATTGTTAGAAACACATCCCAGAGAAACACACAGCAGACCGGACCAGGACACTGGACACAGTCTCATACGGTTTGGCGTGTGCTGGTGTCTGTGACGGTCGTGTTGTGGACGCATCCATCCTGTCTGTTCGCTCGTCAGACTGTTTTTCTACCTTCCAAAACCCCAAAATGGACGTGGTGTGAGCCGGGGGATGTAGGAGAGGAGGAGGAGAGGAGGAGAGGAGGAGGAGGAGGAGGGTGGACGGACGAAAAAAGAAGGGGGAAGGACTGAAGGCCACTGGTGGGGGGAGGTGGGGAGGAGAGGGGTGAGGCGGCTGCTGCCAGAGGATGAATGCGTTCTACTATGTCTGCTGGCTGCGGACTCTGTGTGTGTGTGTGTGTGTGTGTGTGTGTGTGTGTGTGTGTGTGTGTGTGTGTGTGTGTGTGTGTGTGTGCTCCTTAAGCAGCCTCTCACGCTCAGGTACACAAGCTCCACTTCTTTTCACAGCACAGGCTGAAAACACCGGCGCTCGGTTTGGGCCTCTGCAGACACCGTAGAAACCAAACAGAGACGTGATGATGACTTTTATTTTTTAACCGAACCTTCAGATGTTTCAAAGTGTGTTTCCTGTTGTGTTTGTTCGTCTGCAGCCTCCAAATGAAACTTGTGGGAGTTTGTTGTTTCCTACATTGGTGCTGGACTAAATATATTCTTTGACTAAAGTGAAATTGCTGAATCAATAATAATGTAATAACTGGAAATAACTATAAATAGAAAAATATATTCAACGGCTTCCACAATAGATGCCTCTTCTGGCCTAAAGAGATCTCAAATGAAGACGTGTACAAGAAGAGTGTGGTGCTGGAGATCAGACGTTGGGAAAAGTCCTCAGAATGGACCAGAACAAAGATGGACGCCAGTTACCGGTGCAGACAAGCGTTAAACTTCCAATTAAAACTTTTAGCACCAAACCTGACACTTAAAACTTCCAGAAACAACTGACAAACAATCTGAACTAAATAACAACACGTTTAAATTCCAAAGAGCCAAAGCTAACACTGGATACACGGAGGTGGAGGTGAGTAATGTCAGCCTGCGACTTAAAGGAAACGCCTTGACGTGACACTGATGTGCAGGATGATATTTAAACGTCTGAAAATCAGGAGGAAGGACGTTAAGAACCAGGAGGTGGATGAACTCAGCAGAGCAGCATCAGCTCTGTCCTGCAGATACGAGTTGTCTCCACTGTCTCCTCCACCTCTCCACCACCTCTCCACACCTCCGCCTCACCCACCAGACACTTAATCAATGAGCGAGTCTCCGTTATTGGCATATTGGCACTGAAATCCCCCTTTCAAAATAAAACGCCTGGGCTCTCTCAGTCTTTGGAAGCAAAGGAATGTCCTCCTCTGAGATTCTTCTACCTCCTCCTCTGAGTCCGTTTCTTTCTCTCATCCCTCCATTTCTGTCTCCCCCGGCACCCCCCCCCCCTCTCAAATCTCACTCCCTCCTGTCAAAATAAACACTGAGAGCTGCCCTTCTTTTCATTCAGACGCTCTGAGCCGACAGCCTCATTTAGGGACCCGCTGTCCTCCTGTGTGTGTGTGTGTGTGTGTGTCCTCTCAATGTGTGCATGTTTCTCCCAAGTATTTATAACTCACATTGAAAAGCTGCTTTTTTTTAACACCCCGTCCTCCCTCCTCCTCCTCCTCCTCCTCCTGCCCCGGCGTGGTATCTGACATAACCGGCAATTGGTTTCTCTCCGCAGCCCTGCGTTCCTGGCAGATAGAGGGGCCGCCGACCGCCACTGGGGGAACTTTCCTGGCTCGGGGAAGCCGTGGGACAATCACACCTTTCATGGGCCGGAGAGAACGCCGCCTGTCCAGCGGCTCCTCAGCCACGGCACGGGGAATTTCTCTCCCTCCCCGGACCCTCTCCCTCTCCTTTTCTTTTTCTGTTTTCTAACGTGTGTTCGGTGCCACTCGTTCATTGCTGCCATCGGATAAACTGCCAGTTTCAACACAGACGGCCATTTTGGTTTCTGTATCCGTATCTTGTTGCTCCTGTTGTAGCCGTGTAATAATAATAATAATAATATGAATAATTTATCTCTTAGAGGACTTTTTAAAAGTATTTTTGCCTTTAATTGAATAGGACTCGATACAAACCAAACAGTTTAGCCTCCACTGCTGTCAGTCGAGTCGTGAATTTGAATTTGATTCAAGTCCTCAGTTCATGTATTCTGTGCTTAACACTGGTTTGTGATATTAGACGGACTCGTCCTTGGAAATAAAGTGTTTTCAAAATCTTCACCCGTATTTATCTTCTTCCCTCCTCTTCATCATACATCAGGCACAGCGGAGGTCACTATTACTCCTGAATACATCATGACCGTCATAGAGGCAAACTCTTCACATATTTGTGATTTCAAAATCATTAAATAATTAATTCCTTTACGCTCAGTGGTTTCCGGGCCTGCTGCACCTTCTCACACTCCTCTTCTCCCGTTTTTCTTCCTTGATCTCTCTGCAGCGTTCCTCCCCCTCCTCCCTCCAGATCTCCCTCTGAAGCCACCTTGGGGTTTACAAAGCGACCTTTTTGCAGGTTTAAATTTAGAATCGCCCTCTTTGGGGCCACGACTCGTTCTGCAGCTCGTCCCGGAGAAGGAGAGACCGAGAGGGAAGAGGGGGCTGGTTTCTAAACTTGTCCCTGTAAATTGGCAGGTTCTGTGAAAACCAATTTGGAGAGGTTCGGTTTGGAAGCGAGGGGGGGGGGGGCCAGTTGTGATGCCGCGCTGTGCGCTTCCCGTAAACGTGTTGAGTAGCTTTATTCAAAGAGCTGCGGTAAAAAGGCCAAATAAAGATCAAATCAACATGGAGGAAGCTCGCAGGGGAGGGTTGGGTTTCTGTGCAGCGGTGGGGGCAACCTGGGACGTGGAAAACGCAATGAAAAGGAAGAGGAGGAGCCAAAGAAATGAAAAGTTCCCAAAGTTAATGAATGTGTTACTAAATGGAGTCAACTGAAGCACATCAGAGTAAAAACAAGACTGTATTTACATAAATAAACGCCACTCAAACTAGAATGAGTGTCACTCCCATGACTCCGCCAAGGCTCAACAGACCCTTAAATTCAATCAACCCGCACATAGATGTCACACACAGATATCAGGCCTCTATTGATTCTGATTCTTTTCAACATTTATACGTTTTTCTCTGGGAAATTAGTCAAAAAACATCTCAAATGTTTAAGAAAAAGATTATTTCTTATTTCTACCGGCAGTGATGAAATGTGCAGACTTTGTTTCAGCAGGATCTTCCCATGAAGAAGTGTCACACACACACACACACACACACACACACACACACACACACACACCCTGACTTGGATCAGCAGAGGGGTGGGACCTGCAGTCTTGCATCCTGGTGTCACGTCAGCCTGTTTAATTCCTTCCAGGAACCTGTGAGGATTTTCACCGTACTAACAATGTGTACTCATGCATGACTCACACACACACACACACTCTCACATCACTCTTTCTCCCCGTCCCCCTCTTTCTTTCCCTCCTCTCTCTCTCTCTCTCTCTCTCTCTCTCTCTCTCTCTCTCTGAAGCCTTCATGATGTGTGTGTTTTCATGTGGATTCATGTGTGTGTGTGTGTGCACCTGAGCGAGTTTCCACGCACGGATGCAAGTCCCGGTCTTAATGTGCAGCCACATCACTTTAGTCGGGCCTGTTGCTCTTCAGTTTCCCGTCCTGTCGTCTCCTAACACGCTCATGACTTCGCTCTCTGTGCAGGCTCCATCATCTCGGGGCAATCAAGTGCAGTCAATGTTTCTTTCATAAAGGCTGCATTTCGCCTCATCGTAATTTCTCCTCAACCCCAGTTTAGCCAGAAGCCCCCTGTGTATCTATAGGCTCATTCAGGCGCCGAGCATATCGCCGTCGCCACACGAAAACCAGGCATCTGCAGAAAATGTGAGCTTTTCAAGGACGCAGAAAAGACATGAGGTTGTTCCACTCGAGGATTTAAATTAACTTTTTTGGAAATGACAGAAAATACAAAGTTTGAAGACGCGACATTCACGTTAAAAACATGAATGAGAATCAGTTTGAATTCCAAAGTTCTACCTTTTACTCAATTATAGTATAAATTACTGCATACGCTGAACTTTAGTTAAATTATAAGAATACTTGACTGAACAGTAAATGAGAATAAAGTTGCACAGATACATGTCAATAAAACCACAACTCAGGAATATCTCAGCCAATTAAACAAAGAAAGGGCAAATATTTCTCTATTTATTTAGTTTGAAGTTTGTGCTGTGGAACAGCTCCTTCATTTCCTTTGAGTGGTGCATTATGGGAGAGTTAGTAAACACACTCAGACTCACGATGCACCCTTTCAGTATAGGATCGGAGAGAAGAAACATCCACTGTTCAACACAAACAACGACATTCAAACGTAAAAGGGATTTTCAACATCTGGTCCTATATCTGAAAAACAGATAAAAAGCCGATTCAACAAAGTTAAGACACATTTTTAGTTATTAAGAATAAACAAGACTTTTATTATCTTTGACATTTAAGTAATGCAACATTTGTGAAATGGCAAGTGAGCATGCATTATTATTCTTATTATTCTTATTATTACCATTAGTATAGTAGTAGTAGTAGTAGTAGTGGTAGTAGTGGTAGTACATTTTCAGATATGACAGCAGTGTAACTTCAGTTCTGCTTGATGTCAAACAGGTTTGCAGAACAGTAAATGGTAAAATAAAATGTATTTATATGGAGCATTTCCAGTCTTATCAACCACTCAAAGTCACATCCACACTTTTATATGCGCTGCCTTTACTAACACACACTGTTCACACACTGTCAGCACAGCAGGGGAGATGTGGGGTTCAGTATTTGGCCCGAGGACACTATCTAACGAGCGTCTGGCTAGAGGACGACCCGCTCTCCATCCAGAGCGTTAGCCGCCCGAGTGTGCAGAGTTTTCTTTTCCTGTACCTGCAGACGGTTAAACTGACTTTCATCACTTTTCCAGGAGGTGAACAGACTCAAACTCAAGGTTCACATTCTCTCTTTTTCCATATTTAACCAAGACAACAGCTTTTTACCACATACTCCAGTGATTCATGCCTCATATCCACTCTCATTAAAACGCCGACGAAGTAATTGTGCAAAGGTTCAATTAAACGTGTCGTCTGACAGCGACGCAGGTTCAGAGCAAACAGAGCGGCAGCGAGACAGAACGAGTCCGACTGGTTTCTGCTCCAGACCCCATCCAACAGGGTTTTCTTTCCTGGATCCTGTGCGGATGAAGGCAGGTGGAAAAAACTGAGGATAAAAACCTTTTCAGAACCCCTGAAATATCAAATCTGAATATAATTAATATGAAAACTATCAGAGGAAAGAATAAGAGGAGGTGACTTTTAATGTGTGTTCATGGGATAAGATGGGGAAGTAGCAGCCATTATTCATTAACACATCATCAGCCATTTTTAAAGGTAAAGTTAACAGTATGGATCATCCTCCACATGAAAAGAAAAATACACGTTCAGCAGTTTTTAAATTACCTTTAGATTATAATAATTTCTCCAGTATCACCTGACCAGCACCTGCCTTCCTCTCCCTGCAGCCGGGCTTTGTTTGAAGTTGAATGCGGCCGACAGAAGCCAAATAAAACGCCTCCGGCCTTGTTTGCTTGTTTGAAAGAATTACATGGCTTATGAGAAGTGACGGATTAAATGAACCCTCAGGTGCTGCAGCAGGTCGTTAAATGGCAGAAAGGGTGAGAGGGAGGATGTTCTTCATCACATGGCTTTTAGATGATGATCTATTGAGTATAATGTCGTATATATATATATTTAAAAAGAAGTGCAAAATGTTTTGGAAATTAAGGGAATGGAGCAAAGTCTCGGGAGATGAGTTTGTGGTGGTGGGAAGGAACAGACGATTTGGATCCGTTCTAATACCAATAACATCGGGTCCAGAATCGTCAATATCATTACTGATACACTTTTTAATTATGAATAGCACCTTCTGTAATATGTAGAACAATATATGAAGCATTTTCATTACTATTAAATCAAAGGGCCCGGGGACAGTTTGTGATGGTGAATAAAACTTTTGCATGGCTTCTTAAAAGCTGCTTTTAACTGCCGCCTCAAACCAAGAGGGTTTGAATCCCAGTTCGGGGTCTGTCTGTGTTTGCATGTTCTCTCCCCCCCCCCCCCCCCCTTCCTCTGTTTTACAGTGACTCACTTCAACTGAAATAACGTAATGTAAACAAAATCATTACATGTCGGTGATTTATAATATTAGTCTTATAAATCTTCGGGGAAGAGAAGAGGTGATACTACAGCTGCTCAAACAGTCGTTGATAATGAGACGTGGTCGGCGTTTACCACCTGTACTAAATGTACATGGTCATATTACCTCATTATATTCAAATGGCACAAAGATGATTTACGCAACCATAAAAAATTGGCTCTAATATTCCTCGTGAAACTGTGACTGTACAACCACTTTAATAACGATGTTACAGTTTACAGGAGAATTGTTGAATCTCAGGTAATTTTCTGATATGTGTTAAAGTGCATAAAACTGTTTTCGTTAAGAAAAAACCTGATACACACACGGGATCATTCTCTCGATTCTCAGGGTCCATTCGTTAGTTGGGAAAAAGACGGAATTAGTGATACAGCGTTTTGATCGTTCACTGCTAAAGGTGCAGTTCGCCAAACCAAATAAATAACACCACCATTCATTCACGTCTCCCTCCACCACCAGTTTCCTTTCCTTTCTACTGGGGTGCACTGAGAAAAAACACACACACACAGGAGTGAAGATGTCGACCCACTCAAACAGCAACAACACACCGACAACACTGAGCAAACACGCATCAGGAACATACATGTTCACATGTGGACACACGCAGAGCGAACACACGCGCTTGAGTGATGCACACATGCACTAAACACACAAACATACACACAGTGAAAACACGCTTGGCTTCCTCGCACATTTTGGACATAAATAGCAGAATCAACACGGAGTCGGTTTTTAAAGGACCTGGTTGAAGTGAAAAGGGTCAGAGCGGCGCTCAGACGCCTGAGAAGAAACACACACCTCAACTGACCCACACCCGACTGGATGGATTCACCTCAACACTGGTGCCAATATCCTGATGCATCTCAGAATACGTGTAGATTCCAGCCCTGAAGGACAGAGTTACAAGACGTCATAATGGGACTGGACCTCAGGATTCCCCTCAACTATGTCTTTAAGGCTTTAAGAAGTCACCACAGGATCTGACGTCTTTGTCGGCGTCTCCTACGTGTAGGGCACCTCCTCTTCATCCGGAGATATGTGTATCATCAACTGCATTCTCACGTGGGCTCAGTCAGACATTCTCCTCTTTCTAAGCTCAAGTTCCATCCTCCCACCAAGTTTCATGGAAATCAGTTCAGTGGTTTTAAACCCATCTGATAATCGGACGGGGGTGAAAACATAACCTCCTTGTTGCTGGTGATGTGAATGGATGTGATTCAGTGAGGACAGAGGAGACTGGCAGTGCACTCAGCCTGAGAGGAAACATCACTTCACCACTGGGGAGACACAGGAGTCACGTTTTCCCTTGTTCTCTCTATTAATACTTTTAAATAAATATTGACCAGAAAGAAAAACATGGACATTTGAATAAATACAAAGTGAGTGAATGTGCTGCTTCTTCTGTTTATTGTGTGAAATGTTTTAAATGTCGAGCGTCTTTTTTCCATATTACTGATTTTATTGCTGGTTTGAATGTGAAACGAGCCGTGACTCAGGTCAACAGGAGCAGGATGAAATAATTATAGAGGTTCTCTTTTTCCTTTTCTCTCAGCGGCGACTCGTCTACGATCTTAAGACACGACGGTGAGAGTGAGTCTGATCCGTAGAGTCTATATTATATTTTATACTGCAAATACTGGAACCACAGACCCACACATCCTGTTTGTGTTTGTTTGTGTTAATAAAATAAATGACAACAATAACTCATTCATCTATTCACACTTAGTATTCATGAAGTGCATCTCTGTGCAGCACGTCCTCTATCACACGTCACTCACACACAGCCGTCAAGGGGAGTTAGGGTTCTGTGTCTTGCCCATGGACACTTGTGGAGCTGGGTATTGAACCACCGACTGTCCGGTTAGTGGACGACTCGTTCTACCTGCTGTGACACAGCCGCAAAAGATGGTGTTAGTGGATGTTGAGCTTTACTGCAACTTTGTTTGAGGAACCTACAACTCGTCTTAACGTACATGCAACTTATATCAGAAGTTTATCTGGAAGGTTTTAAATGTAACTAAATGCTGGGACGTATTCTGAGGTCAGTTGATAATTAGAATAACACAGAGTCAAGTTCAATCTACACACACACACACACACACTCATAGATATCAGTCCTCTGAATATGTCTGATTTTTGAATTTTGAATTATAGAAGAATCTCCTGGGTCTGCTCCTTAGTTCAGAACATTTAAATGGCTTCTTTCTTGGCCCGTGTCCCGTCCTTCCACCACGTTTCGTGGAAATCTCTATATTAGTTTTTGTGGAATGCTGCAGACAAATGATTAACAGATTAACAGATCTGAAATGTCATATCATGCTCGTGTGCGTTCCTGGATCCAGACGTCTAGAAGCTCATAGTTCTTGTTTTAAATGGACAAACACATTGGCATCTGGATTATCACCTTTAAATACTTTTCTATAAATGTCTTCTACTATTGCACATTATTGAAGTCGCCTCAGATCTTGCTTCGCACCATTCAACAGGAAACACAGAGCCGAGGTAACGACGGACATTTCAATCCATCCCTCGTCTCTCACACATATTTCTGTTTCACGGAGACGAGGGCCGGCCGCAGCTCTGAGTCTGGCGGCGGTGAAGCCGGAGTAATGAGTGGGACATTTTGGAAGTGGACTCACTGTTGCTGTGCCAGCGAGGTTTAAATGGAGACAGAAGGAAATGAAGTGTATCAATGGAGAAAGTGTCCTGCTGCAGGTACAGGTGAGGTTCCAGCAAAATGCCAAACAGAACAGGTCCAGTTCAGTTCATTTCCACAGTAAAAACAGAGAGAGAGACCCAGAGGGTACAGTGAGTGCAGCTCCATCCTCAGTCTGTTTCCTTCAAAACATCCGCTCCATGAATTAGACATCTTATTTACAGAGCACCCCCTCCTCCTCCTCCTCCTCCTCCTCCTCCTCCTCGGCCCGGACCTCCATCCCACCCCCTCTGCTCCTCCCCGCCTCTGGCCCAACACCATCACCCCACCCGTCTCTCCCCTCTCCTCCGGGTCTCCTCCCCTGTCTCTTCTCGTACGCCCACAGAGAGGAAGGTTCTGTAAAGGTCTTTGGTTACCATGGTGGTTCTGTAGAAAACCGCTACGACTCAATGAGCCCTCTGATTTCTTAACGGGGAAAAGAAAACTACACATGAGAATAAATAAGCAACTGTGGTTCTTACAGTTATTTTTAGTCCGGTAACTTCAGTTGCTCTTACAGGACTTACACGTATCATCTTAACATAAATAAACACTTAATATCATCACTATTATTATATTTACTAAAACGTTCAACGGATTTTTATTATTGGTTTCAGGAAAACTATAAAAAAACTATTTCAACATAACTTTTTGTGCTAAAATGCAAAAACAATGTTGTTACCTGAGGAGGTTGTGTTTTCGTTGTGTCTGATGGTTTGATAGATAAAATCTACTCGAAGGATTATCACGAAACTCGGTGGGTCAGAAAAGAACAATTTGAATTCAGGTACAAATCCGAATAAATAATAAACTGTAATTTTCTTTTACTTTCTCTGCAGCGTTTCCAACAGAGTTCATTCAATCTAAAGGTGGAAGCAGAGTTTGGAAGAGCTGGAACGAGGCTGTCACATGCAACAGATTTTTAATTCAAGTTGAAAGAGCGAAAGAGAAGAATCCCACAGCTGTAGTTTAAAGAACAGGAGCAAAGCATCAGGTTAGAGATCTCTGATATTATCATGAGAAGTGTCAAATTATTTTTGGTTCACTATGGTAAAATAAATAAAGGTGCGCCGCCACTGTCTAAATAATTAACTAACGTACGAAGGAGGAGATGGAGACGGACAGATCATAATGTGACAGAGAGAAAGTGAAGTTTCTAAAATATCTTCTGGAACGTTCCCACACAGCACTTCACTTTATCCCTGAGTTCACGTTCTGCACAGAGGTTCTCACTGTGGTTCCCTCCTGAAGAACCTGAAGGTTCCGGATAAGACGTCCGGATTATTTCTCTCCTTCTCTCATCAAACAGTAACGAGTCGTCGCCACCAGATCTCAGACTCAAAATATCATTTCCTCTCTTTAAATCCTCCTCACCTCTCTCACACACACACACACACAAGCAGTAATTAAAGTGCGTTTAATTTTAGTCTCATCTGGCGTGTTAGCTGTACAAAGGTACCAGTGTTAGCTACAGGCCGGAGGGGGGGGGGGGGTGCAGAGGTATTTATAGTGAAGAAAGCAGCGAGGAGCGGTGGAGGAGGGAGGAGTCCGCCGCCCATGGAGGAGTAAGACAAGTACACAATAATAGAGTGTGATATTTGTTGTTGTCGTTATCTGAACAGCGTGGTTCAGCTCAGGTCCCTGTCCTCTCCAGTCTCCTCCCACGACGTGAGTGTTAGATTAATTGGCGACACTTAAATTTCCCATTGGTGTAAATTCTGTTTGTCTTCATGCATTAGGGCCTCGAGTCATTATGTTCGTGGCGTTTAGTCACACTGGTGATTATAAGGGTGGAGACAGAGACGAGCGATGAATCATTAAAATCCTCAGAGCAAACAGTGACACAAAAAGTTATCACAGGGTCGAGAAGATGCCGTTTGATATTCGATATCTTAAATCCGGTGCCATGCTTGAGAGGCTGCAGGTTCGATTTCGATCCGGAGCTTCACTGCATTTCACCCTCAACACTGTCCTGTTAACAAAAGGCCCAAATACGTGTTTAAATAAAGTGTTTACTACTTTTTTACTCCCACACGATCTGATGACCTTTTCATTTCTCTGAAACAAGAAGAAAATTAAACTTATGTCAGTTTATTTTTGATTTTCAAAGTGAGTCGGGGATCGAATTACGCTGCAGCCATCTGGGTTTAGGTTTCAGATAAATGCTTGTGATGGGCCCGACCTGAAATGGATGTTTTGGATATTCATGAAAGACTTGTTTTAATTTTAAAGAAAGTTTATCACAAGAAGATTTTTGAGGAGAAAATTGTTGCTGCTGAAGTTTTGGTCTGGAAGGATAAATTGGTTCAGGACTATAATCACAGTGATGAGAACAGAACTAAGTCACTACAACCTGTTGAACTTCCACATCGACTGTGTCACCATCGATTTTATATTGTTCTGGGCCTTAACAGATTTCTGTTTTCCTAACTCTATCTGCGTGACGTTAATGTGCGTTAGCTTGTTTTAATGTTTTTAAGTAAATTGGATCGTTCCTTTTCATTTCTGGCCGAGGAAGATGTAGAGAAAGACCAAACCTCCAAAACATCCCAGGGACGAGTGAACGATAGTGAAGCGAGAAATCAACTTTAACACAGAACAAAGACGTGATCAAGTTTTTAATGACAACAGTCGACAAAAGAGTTCAATCTAAAATAGTGCATCACATTAGAAAATAGTTCTTTTTAAACTGTCTTGCAGAAAACATGACTTTGGGCAAATGGTCTGAATCCGTATAAGTTAGTCAGGATGCGACGTGTTGTGTAACAAACTGTTTTAAACATAAACCTGCCGTACAGTTCATTATCTCTCTTCCCTCTCTCTTTCCCTCCCTCTCTCTTTCTGTTCATTGTTCCAGCTTCAGGTGCCGTGCCGGCTGGTTAATGGTTAACGCCGGGCTCGGCCCTGGCAGACAGCGAGGGGAGGAGGTGGAGGCCCGTGAAGAAACGGTGACATTTCACTGCCATTATTCATCCGTGCTTTGTTCCCGCAGCGCTGAGGAGTGTTTGCACTGGGATGGAGTGCAGGGCGGAGAGAGGGACGCCGAGATGGAGGGATGAATGGGGCAGGGTGTGGAGGGAGAGAGGGGGAGATTGGGGGTTTGAGAGGTGAAGAAGTCACGGGGTTAAAGTGTGAGACACCTATGAGGAGAGGATAAGAGACAAAGACCTCTGTGTTTCTATCTCTGACTTTTAATCCTCATGATCTCATTTTGTTTCTCTCTCCTTTTGTGTCTAAGTCCTTTACTTCTTTTTAATTTTTCTACTTTCAGACACACACACACACACTGACACACACACACACACGGACATGCTGTTGGCAGCTGTTTACATGGTGTGTTTGCACAATATGATGGCTGGGAGGAGGAGGAGGAGGAGGAGAAGGAGGAGGACAGTGAAGGAGGGGCAGGGATGTTCTCTCCTCTGTTTAAACTACCACAGAAAACCGCACTCACTATTCCAGGATTGATGCAATCTACCTGAATACATGTGTGATGAGCCGATAGCTGTTGATCCGCTCGGTCGTGTTGCACTTCTGTATTTGTGCTGCAATAAAAGTCGGTGTCGTCTTTTATTACTAAAGGGATATTACGCCACTTACACAACAAACTTCTGGTGTTTGTCTGATGTTACCAAACACTGTGGACCGCGTGGGAGAAAACCATTAAACCAGTAGATGGAAATATGAACCAAATTTCCTGAGACTTTAGCAAAGGTAATTTACTTTTAGCCTTAAATTAAATATTTCACTGAGCCACAAACTCAGAAAATAATTATTTAATCTTCAGCCTGATATGTTTCCTTTGGTATTTAGCAGGATTACACAAAAGGTACTGCACACTTCACCACAAAGCTTGATGAAAGGACGTGTTATGGGTCAGGGAGGAACTATTTAGATTCAGGGGGGATTCAGGCGGATCTAGGGTTTTTATTTCCACTTTCTTTAACATTGCCAGATTGTTTTGAGGTCGTTTGGCAACATTTCTTCCAGAAAATAATTCATGAATCTTAATTTTCTTGTTTAGAGAACCGATATCTTTGAATTTAAGATGTGGATTCATCAGGGGACTGTTGGGCCTTTGACTTTTTACAGTAGTTTTCAAACCAGCCCTTTGGAAAACAGGTTATTTATATTTCTTATCAGCTTTTATATTTTAAATATATATTTTGTTCGTTTTCTGTTTGTTTATAAATGTGTTTAATGTGTCGATGTGATACATCCCATTAGTTTGACCTAATTTTATAATCCATACGGATGTTGTCATGTCATCTGGGAGAAGAAAACTAACTCCTGAAGACAGATGTTTAAAATAAAAGAAATCTATTCGCCCCAGATGTTCAAAGTTTTGTCCCAATAAAAAATGTTTAAATTGGTTTCAAGCAGAAACAAAAAATACAAATGTTTTCTTCTTTTAAACGTAAAGAAACATGAACATCGTCAACAACCTGCATCGTGTAAGTTTCACAAGGTTTTAGACGCCTCATTGAAGGACTGGTGTTCAGAATGAGCTGCGCCTGCACACGTGTGCATGAATCGTGCATGTCAGTGTGTGTGTGTATCTGTATACAGTGATTCTCAGTTAGGTCACACACACACACACACACACACACACACACACACACAGTGGGTATGCAGAACAATGGATGGCTTTGACAGAGCTGGGCTGACAGGAGGAGATGGGCTGGATCTATTGTCTCCTCTGTTTACTCACAGACTCACCTGGCACTGAGCTAATAGCACCAGCTCTATCTGTCAGTGCAGGGGACGGGGGTCTTAGCCCACGAACACACACTCTCTCACACACACACACACACACACAGACACACACACACACACACACGGTAAGAAACAGCAACATGCAGTCCTGTCAGTTGCCTGCAGGACACTAACGCCAAAAAATAAATAAAACTTGGAGGGAGAGGTTTTTATGCTCTGTTAATGTTTTTACTCTAAATGGTGTGTGTCTGTGTGTGTGTGTTGCCACTGTTGTGTGTGTGTGTGTGTGTGTGTGTGTGTGTCCAGTCACACCTGGGTGTCCTGGGAGGTTCTCAGTGGAGGGGAGGGTTTATGGAGTAGAAAGAGGAGGGGGTGGTGGGGGGGTTCTTTCAGGTTTTTACTACTGTGCAAATACACACACACACACAAAGCAGCCACAGTTGATGGGTTTTGATGGGATCAGTTGGAAGCCTCAGAGTGACCCTGCCCCAACCCCACCCTTGTTTGATCGACAGGGCTGAGAAAAGAGGTGTGTGTGTGTGTGTGTGTGTGTGTGTGTGTGTGTGTGTGTGTGTGTGTGTGTGTGACTGGTCCTTCTTCAAGAAGTTAAGGAACTACCCAGGTGCTGTCGTTCATCAGGAGGAACATCAGTCTGGTGCCAACATGTTTTAACCCCAAATCAACAAAACAAGATTCCATTGTTTCCTTAACGTTAACAAATCATTTAAAAACACAAAACCGACGTGTGTGAGTTCATCTCTCGACTCCCAGCCCATTGGCTGAACACGCTCACAGCGTAGTTTCATAATCAGAAGCAGAATGTCCCTGAGTCGAGCTCGTATCTCACCGGTCACCTTGAATCCAATCAAGCTGCACCAAGTTACACACACACTCAGATATCAGATCCCTCAATATGTCAGATTTAGTTTTTCCATCAAGAACCATGAAAGTTTCTCTGGGGAAAAATGTTGAAAAATGCCACATCCCACAATGTTAAAGGAAGTTTTAAATGATTCCTGGTTCCGCCCAATGAGCAGGACTCACTGCTGTGCCTCGTCCTTCCACCAAGCTTTGTGTTTCAGTTGTTTTTGTGAAATCTTGCTTGAAAACCAACCTACAAACAAACGTCCTCTGGACACGACATCTTTGTCAGGCAGTGTTTTCAGCAGCGGACAGTGAACGTGGGGTTGAATCACGATAATAAACGACAATGTGTGTGTTCATGGTAATGAAGTAATATATCACTCAGCCCAGTGTTGTGTTATCAGACTTTTACACTGACAATATTTGTTATGAGAATCAAGTCAGTGTTGGTTCAAGAGAAACACACATTTCTGATGCTCATTTAAAAAACCACTGAGTCTCAATACTCATGTAGATCTGTTACTGGATCAATAAATAAAATTGTTAAACTTGTGAGGAAATGACCAGTGAACTGCTGAAGTCATTGGTTTTTAAGGTAGAGTTTGTTTCCAGGTGATTTTAAATAAGGTAGAAAAACTAAACCATGGACTTCAGTGAAACGTTTTTGGTAAAAAAAAAAAAAAAAGCCTTCAGTCCTTTAACCGTGAGTTGATTTAAAGCTGTGAGTGAACTGTATACGTGCCTCACCCTAATCTTACGCGTGTGTTTTCAAATGTCTCGGTGGATAATGGCGGCGGCGCCGGAGGCCTCGTCTGTTTCACAGCTTTACCTTTACCTTCAGAGGTTGAGACCCGTGTCAGAGTTCCCCCGGTTCACTCTCAGGTCTCAAGGCCTGGCCAGGCAGGAGCCGGGCCGACCTCGGACGATAAGCCCTTTTTTTTGGTGTTGTTCTCTGCTCGGGGCCTGGCTCGCTGCCAGCTGATAACAACGCGGGGCATACCTGCTGCATTAATGATTGGTCAGCCCTGCCTCCTGCCCTCGCCCAGGCTCTTTATTTTAACATCACTCTTTATCGTTCATGCGCCCAGCACAAACTAAATCTTATCAAGGGAGGCCAGAGATCTATTCATGACTTTAACGGCTCTGATTCTGCCTCTATTGTAAAACATGAAATTTAACAGACGGCACACTGGAGGAACAAATTATATGAAGTGTCGTATATTCTCAAAATGTACGGACTAAACAAGCAGGAGCAGTGAGCAGAGTCAAACTGTCATTAACTTCAAACAGGCGACAGTGGCTCTGACAGCACTGCAGGGGGGGGGGGGGGGGTTATCCACAGTGGCATCTGTTCACAGCGTGTTGCACACCACTGCACACCTAACTACCCACAAGTGCACGTGCAGCTTTAACGTGACATAATGCATCAACAGCCACCGCTGGTTGTGTTCTAGTGACAACATCATCAGAACACGATTCAATTATTACCTCCAACAAGGTTTCATCTGTTTGTTTGTTTTTCAGCAGGATTACGCAAAAAAACGATTTCATGTACTTGTGTGCAGGGATGGGACATGACGGGGAAGAACCGCATGGATTTTGGTGCGGATCCAGATCAGGGGGCAGATGCAGGAGGTTTGTTTCCCTGTGTTTTCCCAACATTTGGTTAAATTCCACAGCAAAATAAAAGGCTGGATTAAATATTAGACGCAGAACAAATACATGAAAGTTTATTGAGCATCTGTCGCCTTGTTAGATTAGCTGCTGACTGGTTAGCAGCGTTACCCACGAGCTTCCTGTTAATTTAATTCACTCATCACGTTAGTGCACATCTGAGCACGTCTCTTCTCCTTGTAGGATATGACTGTAAATAAAGATGGATGACGCATCTCCACTTAATTCACCCAGAAAATAAGGTCAACAGTCGTTTGGAGCCAGAGTCTGTGCAGTGGCGATCAGGGGATTGACTTTATATCATCAAATAAATAATTAAAACCAAACTAGGAGGTGACCAAGACACTTTGACTTCACTTTTTTCAGGGGCTGTCATGTCGTCCATCTTTATTCACGGTCTATGATAGACACTGAAGCGTGAGTGACTCCTAAACGAAAATGAGAATTAAAACTCAGTGTAGCTCAGCAGGTACAACTTCCACATATTTTCTAAAAAGGTTCATTGACTATTTCTACATCCTCGTTCCGTATTTTTGTTTTGTACTTTTATCTCTGGGTCGGGCTGTGGGCGTAATATCTGCAGTACATCTGATACTGAACAGAGTGGGTCGGGCAGTGACCTCGGGGTTGTCTGGGCTGGATAAAAGGAAGTCCTGGTTAATGAGTAACTGCGCTGATGTGGTTGGCGCTGCAGGTGGGGTGGGGGGGTGGGGGGGTTGGCAGGGACGCACACTGATAAGAGGGGAAGGTAGGGTGAGTTTTATGGGGTGCAGGTAGAGACAGACAGAGAGGGACTGGAGCTTTGTCGTCTGCATGTGAACCTATCAGTGATTTTATTTAGATAATATATTTTGTGTAGTCGTGTCCGTGATGTGGAGGAAGGCAACGAGCTTATCAAGGGGGAAACAGAGGCCCCCTGTTGGAGGCTGGAGGAAGTTGTGTTAGAACTCGTCTACAATCACTCGATGGGTCGCAGGAGAAAATAAATCTCCAAATGATTTGCAGCCTATTAAATCATTTCAACCGGATCATAAGACCAAACATATTCTGGTCAGGTTCAGACTCAAAGCCTCGAGCGTAGAACCCAACGTCGACACAGACGCCAGCTCCCTGTGTTTAGATGAAGGGCTGTGATAGAACAGTTTGCAAATGCAGCCACAGCAAAGAACTCTTTCACATGACGTCAATGAGTTTCATCACAGGATTTGTTCCGACGAGAGAATATCGAACGAGGGAAAGTACGGCTCTGACATTTAACCCAAATATTCAGACAGTGACACCGTTCAAGTCTTGAACTGTTAAGTGTTCAGTTGAAAACACAACAGAAGGGAACACATTCAATTCTCACTCACATTCGTCTACTTTATAATATTATACAGTATTTATAGTAGACTACAGTATTTTTTTAGACACAAGCTTTACAGTGATACTACAGGAATAGGCCTGTGTTGGTAGTGATGAGAGTATACGCAGAAGTTGTGGTATTAACAGCAGAGACAGTAGATAAGTAGTAACTGTAATATAGTTGTAGTGACAACAGCAGCATTATCATTATTATAGCTGCAGAGACGCATCAGGGGCAATTTACCAGTAACATGAGTATTAACAAAAAATTGTGAA